>VMDO01002693.1:90306-128853 GCA_007922755.1 Pedetes capensis | reverse complement strand
AACTTGTGATCATTTAAGTCAATAAAGTTAGTGGCACCAACTTATTCCAAGTTGTCTCCTGTGTCTTCTAAGTCATTAATTTTTTCAAAGGTCACTGAATTTTAAAGTAGAGATAGGCCTTGAAAAGGATCTTACAAACTTTTCCTTTTTTTTTTTTTTTTTTTTTTTAGTGGTACTGGGGGTTGAACCCAGGACCTTGCACTTGCATTCTTTGCAAGTGCTGTACCACTGAACTGCACTTGCAGCCCACTTTTTTACTTTTTTGAAATGGGGTCTCACTAAATTATGCAGACTGCCTCAAACAGCCTGGTCTCAAACTTGCAATCCTCCTGCCTCTGCCTCCCCAGTCACTGGGATTGCACACGTGTACAACCGTACTCACCTCAGCCTCTCATTTTTTGAAGTGAAGAAAATCATAATGAATAAATTAATTAATACACTAATTTTTAAAAATCTGTCAAGCACAGACAGTGGAATGCAGCATCACTCAACAGGGAGGAGGGGCCAAAGGACTAGCAGTGGTCCTAGCTGTTCTCTACTGACCTGCGGCACCTTTGTTGTTGTTAGGTGCTGTCAGGTTGGGTCCCATTTATAGCCACCCTATGTACAACAGAACAAAACACTCCCCAACACTGGCCCATGCCCAGCACTATTGTCAGTGCTTCTCTGCTATTCACAGGGTTTTCAACGGGTTATTTATCTTTTCCAGACCTCTGCCATCTCCTCTGTAAAGTAAGACCAACCTCTGAATTCCTTATCGTATTTGCACTGTTGCAAATTATTTCTTTTAAGCAATCAAATCCTTCCCTTTGAGCTAGACAAATAGAGCAAATAATTCTCTGCAATTGGTAAATAAGAGATCAGATTTTGAAGTAGTTCTGACTAAATGGGATCATTTAAATCAATACAGTTAATGGCACCAACATATTCCAACTTGTTGTATGGGTTAACTAAGACCTAAAAGCATTGAATGATTTGTCTAAGCTCTGATAGTAAGAAGCTGCATGGAGAGATTTGAAAAACTAATTTTTCCCCACAATAAGTATCTTTTAAATTATTTTAAAAAGGTTCCATGTTTATTTTTTAATCTAGAATGTAGAAAAATTATAAATAAATCACTTGAAATCTTGTTGTTGTGACTAGGTGCCATTGAGTCAAGTCAACTCATAGCAACCCTGTGTACAACAGACAAAACAGTCCCTAACACTGTGCGATGCCCAGCACTAGGTCAGTGCTTCTCTGCTACTCATAGAGATTTTGAAGGCTGATTGGGGATTGCTTTGGGAGTAGACAGCCACATCCTTTTCCCATTTTTGTGGTGCTGGGGATCGAATACAGGGCCCCAGAGAATACACAGCAGCACTCTACCAACTGAGCTAAACTACACCTTGAAATAAAGCAATTGAAACTTTGCTGAAAATGCTTCCCGAAGTAACTCTCATTCTCTCTCACTCTGCTTCCGACCTCCTTCTCACCAAGGAGAGGTGGTAGATATTAAGAGAGGTATTGATTTTATTTTGTTCTTTGTCAAACATGGTACTGGTATTCTGAGTTCCTGAGTTTCATTAGCTGATATATATGAAGACAAGTTCCATAAATGGGGTGTAGAAACCTTCTGGAGGAGAACTCACAGCTCAGCCCTTTTCATTAACACTGAAGCATACAGAAACTTGTTGAGTAGATCCAGGATAGAGAAAGGCAAGACCAGCAGCCCTTTCTGAACACTAGGGTCAGTGACTGGTGGACACTGGACTGCACTCACCCTGGCCTTCTCCCTGGGAAAGCAGCTGGAATTGGGCAAGGAAGATGACTGTGGCATCATCTACAGCAGTCAGAGTGCAGACCCAGGGTGAGGACTGCACAGAGGTGGATTAGCAGGAATACTTCTCCCTCATTCTTCAGAGGACCCCTTGTGCTTTCTTGAGGAAATCTGCTCTCCAGTCAGGAGCAGTGAGCAAAACAAGAAGTTCACAGTTGGTGGTGCCACTCGGGTTTGGTGAGAGTTAAGATATGCTTCAGCTGAGAACCTAGAAATGCCTATCATGTAGAATAAAGCTGCAACCAAGTCTTTGGGCGAGTAACTGATGGCCCTAATCAAAGGAACCTGCTTTAATTGGTAATTATGTTCATCTCCAGCATCAAAGGACCACAGCTGAGACATGGCTCTGGGTGTGAGCCAAAAATAGTCTGACTGACTCTAAAGAAGCACCTTGAACAAAAAGGACATGAAAACAACCTCAAAATCTTTAGCCATCAAGGAAATGTAAATCCAAACTACACTGAGGTTTCATGTCACCCCAGTCAGAATGGCTACCACTTAGAAAGCAAATAACAATAAATGCTGGCAAGGATATGGGGGAGAAAGGAGCCCTCATACACTGCTGGTGGGAATGCAAGTTACTGTAGCCACCATGGAAATCAGTATGGAGGTTCCTCAAAAAATTAAAAATAGAACTGCCATATGACCCAGCCAGACTACTCCTGGGTATACACACAAAGGAATCAAAATTGGTATATAATAGAGACACCCATACAGCCATGTTTATTGGAACACTATTCCCAATAGCCAACTTATGGAATCAACTTAGGTGCCCATGAACAGATAATTGGATAAAGAAAATGTGGTATATATGCACACAATAGAGTTTTTTTTCAGCAATAAAAATGAACGGAATTGTGTTGTGTATAGGAAAATGGATGCAACTGGAGATTATCATGTTATGTGAAAGTAGCCAGACTCAGAAAGACAAATATCACATGTTTTCTCTCACATCTGGAATCTGAGGGGGGAGAGAGAGAACATGAAGGTAGAAGTGGGACTATCGGAGAAGAAGAAGAGGCAGAGAAAGAAGAGAAGGAAACTAAGAGAAGGCATTGGGAATGATTACTACCAAAGTATATTATATGCATGTATGAAAATGTCACAATGAAATAAATTATTTTGTACAATTAATATATGCTTTAAAAGTTTTAAAAAGGAGAGATGCATCTCAGTAACTTACACAGACCATCACAGACCATCATTAATTAGGGACTTTAGGAGGAGAAAAGGTTAGAGGCAAACAGGAGACTTGGACTTTTTGGGTTGAGAATCTAAATAGGGATATAACATCTTATTTTGAACAATAAGCCCGAAAAATGGAGGCTGTGGATCACACAAATACATGTATGCATACTTTGAAATAAGTGGTACAGTATTATGCATGCCATTTGGAAGCCAAATTTTTCATTCAGAGATATATTATGGCTGTCTTTCTACCCATTAATGTGGACTGACATCCTTATTAATGACTGCATACTATTCTATAATAAATAAGTCATACTTATTCAATTATCTCCTTATGAATTGGCATTGAACGTGAATCTTTTTACTTTCTTTGCCAATATTACAAGAAATCCTACAATTAGTATTATGTAATATTTATCTTTTGGCACATGACACATTATTTCCTTAAGACAATTCCTAGAAGTTGAATTGCTAGGTCAAAAAGGATTTTAAATTTTCTGTTTGGTGCCTTCTATGAAACAGCCATGGATATATGCTGTAATAATTTGTAACCTACCATTTGTCCATGAAAGTGTCCATTTACCTGTATTTTATTTACATGTTGTTTTTTCAATATTTTATATGCAAATCTGATATGTGACGAAAAAAGCTATTTTCATTTTTATAAAACATGTAGAATGTTGAATATATTTTCATGTATATTGGCCATTTTCATTTATCCTGTTATGAATTACCTACTTCTGTGCTTGTATGCTTTTCCTATGGGAAAATATTAATCTCTTCCTCAATGCTTTGTAGTTTTTATAAAAGAATTTAGAGATATTAATCCTGACTATACTGCAAATGCTTCCTTACTTTCTCATTATTTAACCTTGATTTCATGAAATCTTTTCTATTGGAAAGTTTACAATTTTAAGGAGTCAAAGCTGTCATTCTTTTCTTTCATGGCCTCTACTTGGGGTGTTAAACTTTATTAGGCTTTCCTTATCCCCCAAATAACACAATCTCTATATTTTCATGAAGTATTTATAAGGCATCATTTTTATGGTTGAGCTGTTGATTCATCTAGAATTATTTTAAGGCCTCCACTGTTTTTCAATGTCTAGCCACTGACTCCACCATTAGTTATTCAACAATCTATCTTCTCTCCACTGACTTAAAAGTGTTAAATTCTCAATGGTCTTGGAACATTTTCTAGAATTTATTTCACTGATCTGTCCACTCATTTCTTTTCCAATACTACATGGTTTGGTTATTAATAGTTTAAGTATGTTTTTATGTCAGTGATTCTTTTGTAATATTCAAGAAATTTCAACAAGCCCTATGAGACTCTCGTTGTTAAGTGTCATCGAGTCAGTGTCCAACTCATAGCGACCCCACACACAACAGGAGAAACACTATTGTCAGTGCGTCTCTGCTCTTCATAGGGTTTTTCATGGCAGATTAATTTTGGGGAGTGGGTTGCAGGGTCCTTATCCTATGAGACTAGAAGGTACAAAATGAACCTAGAAAAGCAGGAAATAGCTGACCCACATTAATGTAGAGAATAAATAAGTGAGACCACAGGTCCAGGTGATCCTGCTGATAAAACCATTAAATACAGAGACAATTTCCTACCCAGTGAGTTTAGGAAAGAAGCTTAAGGAGATCTTTGGGTGCCAATAAATGCAGTCGATATAAACACTTGTTTCATTACCATGCTATATGATGAGACTCACCAGAAAACTTTCACCGAAACTCTTCCACTATTTTGACACTAACTCTAGATATTTTTCCATAGGCTGATAATAAAATCTTACTTCAAGAGTAACATCTTTTTTTCTCCAATGCTTCATCCAAAGAGACCTCCAAATCTTCTTCCTCAAGATGGATTTTTCTTTCATTCTTTGCAGAGTCTGCATTTCTGCCATATATTACAGATTTTCTGGAAACAAGCATTCAGTTTTTAGAAGGACATTCCAGCCCAGTATTAAATGAGGAGCAGCATCCACTGGAAAAACTATAAGCTTCCCCAAGCATGACAACAGATATGAGAGAAATTTTGGAAACAAGTGGAGGTTATCCAAACATTGAATAAAGACTAGGTAGGATGTGTGAGGAAGGTAGCCTTGACCTTGCGAAAATAAAGAATGGCCAGACATTGCAGTGCCTATGTACCTAGGTTATAAATATGGACCACGGAAAAATAATAAATTAAGAGAGGGTATCTGCATCTTGGTTGGGAAGTGGGATTGAATCTTGGGCACAATTTCAAGCCTATCAGCCAATTAATATAGGATAATAAGCCATGAATCCAGTGAATGATCATGAGATCCAGTGTGAAGATCTAAAATAAAATACATCAGTGTACTCCACTCATAGGGTAACTGCTACCCAGACCACATTTAGAAGAATTCTTAGTTCATCAAGTCACTAAAAACAAATAAATGTTATTCATACTAAATATCACAAGAAATTTTCACACCATTCTCATTTGTTTTGTAGTTGTTATTGTTAGATGCCATCCAGTCAGTCTCTGACTCATAGCAACCCTATGTACACTAGGTGAAACACTATTGTGCTTCTCTGCTATTCATAGGGTTTTCAATGTCTGATTGCTGTTTGGGAGTGGGTTGCTGGGTCCCTCTCCCAAGCTTACAGCACCTGGTGTTCCCAGGCGGTCTCCCATCCAAGTACTATCCATGCCTGACCCTGCTTAGCTTCTGAGATTTGACTGGATCAGATGCCACAGTGGTACGGCTGCAGGCCGTTTGTAACTAGCTACTCTAAATTGGATAAAAATGTTTCCTAGTTTAGCATTTAGATCAACATGCAAAATAAAATGTTGTTGTTGTTGTTGTTAGATGCCATCGAGTCAGTATCCAACTCATAGCGACCCTCATAGGGTTTTCAGTGGCTATTTTGGGATTGCCTTGGGAGTGGGTTGCCAGGTCCTTCTCCCATTTTTGTGGTACTGGGAATTGAACTCAGGACCTCAGAGACTGCAGTGCAGAGCTGTACCAACTGAGCTAAATCCCAGCCCCCAAAATAAAATAGTATATTCTAACTGTGAGAGTTAGGAATGGGGTGCATTGTACTCAAGTAGACAAAAATACCCCAAGTTTCTAGGAGAAATGTTAGGCCATTCATCCATCAATTCATTCAGGTAATAAATATACATTAAGACTCAACATAGTTCCAGATGTTATTCAAAGGCCTGGCCCTAAAACAGTGAATAAAACAGGTAGGGCACTTTCTTTTGTAGAGCTCACATATAGCAGGGGGAGTGTGATGATAAATCAATCAATCAATATAATATCAGGTCTAGAAAAGTTCTTGGAAGCAATAAAACAAAAATTATAAGTCAAGGAAGGGCTCTGAGGAGAGATGGGCCCTGAACTGAGAATGCAGAGTAGTGAGAGAGTGGGGCCCTGTGAGAACAAGGAGGAGCATTCCAGGGAGAGGGAGCAAGATGGCCAGGATGGTTCAGTAGAACGCAGTGGAGAGACTGAGGTGCCAAAAAGGTTGGAGATGATGAGGAGGGATGAAGTGGTTGGAAATAGTAGCAAGGGCCATATAGGATGAAAAAGGGTTGGATTTAATTCGTGAGGTAATGAGAAGCCAGTGAAGAGTCTGAGCAGGGGAATCAGAGGATTGAATATAAATCTTTAACTGAACACTTTGATTATTATGTTGGGAAATGATTCTGTAAGAGTGATAGCTAAAGATCCTTTCTTAAGGTGTCTTGGGAGGAAGACAATGGCACCATGGGTTAGGTCATAGACGTGGACATGTGGAGAAGTAGACATACATAGGAAGCAAATTCAAGACATGCTGATGGATTCTAGCACTTATTCTGGACAGGCAATCTGGGTGATTCCTTAATGTAGACCACATACTGTAGATTAAAAATTGCATGTTATTATTATATTATTTTTAAAAATTTAGTAAACCTTTTGGCAAGAAGATTTTTTCTCAGTCTTTCAGTGTCCAACAAATCCTTTAATTTCTTCAAGTATATATTTTCCTAAGAACTAATTAATTTCAGGTAATTAATTTCAAATATGTCCTTCATTCCATGCATACGAAGTTGCCAATATAAATAAGTTTTCGGTAAAAAGAAAAATCCAAAAGACACAAAATGGCAAATATTTTCTTTTGAAGTATTTCCACATATATAAATGTATTTCAATAAATAAATCACCTGCTATTTTCTCTAAGACAACAAATATAAGAAATATATAAAATCTGTACCTCTATTGGGAGATGTGAGAATTCTGTGCACATAAGGAAGATCAATTGAGCAGGAAAGGAAATATTTTCACAGATGATGGGTATTTTTAATTGCTTCCATCATAAAAATCCCCTACTTACACACACACACACACCTCACATGCACACAATATCATAAATTCTATCAACAATATTATAAAATAATGAGGCCCATCAGATACAATATGGCATTATGCACCATGCCATCCATTTGCAGATCAGGTTTGATATTATTTTTATTAACTTTAGTAAAAATTATGACATACTTAAAGGAAAAATAAATCATTTCCCTATCTCCAAAAAATCAACACTGAAATTAGCTATGTGTGATTTGTCTTTTGATCTTACTATTTTATATCAATGGGGAAGAACCATGATTATCTTTGCATGGGAGCCCCTATACTAAGCAGTGAAGAGATAGCATTCTATTGAAAAAGCTCATTCTCCAGGCAGTTGTTGCTTATTTGTGTTTCTTCTCTTAAATGAGCCAAGGGGGAAAGAATTAAACAACAATGACAGAAAAACAAACCAAAAAAAAAAAAAAAATCACACAAACCCAGGATCCCTGGGAGCCGATTAAGAAAGTCAACCTTATAATACCTCAACTTCATGACACCCAAATACAATATTCTCTGAGGATGGAAATTCTAGACGAGCCTCATGTTTAAAAAAAAATTACCCTAATAAATTTATGCCATCATAAAATCATCTGAGCTCAGCTAAAATGGTTTTATGGATATAGTTAGAGGGCATTATTTTAAAATTATGCTAGAGGCAAAATGACAGCAGCAAAGGCCATGCATACAAGAAATTATGTCCCGATCTCATCACACTGATACCAGTTCCAGTATCTTTATGTTTCTGATGCTCACATTCAGATACTAAATCCATTTTCAATTATTTCATCAAGAAAAGAACAGAATCCCATATCGTGTATATTTTTTCTTTTGAGTACTTACCCCCTAAAAGGCAATAATATTGTAAAATATTTATTCCATTAGTTTTAGGTAATTGAAATGCCAAGAGCTAAGCGCTTAATCTCTGCCAGCAGGGAGAGCTGCCTGCTGTCACTTTTTATTAAGTCCTTTTTTCTGCTTTTTGCATAGTCAATAACAGTGTCTAAACCCAAGAAAAGATATAGAGTAACATTTAAACGGCAGTCTATGATAAGGTAATGTTTACATTCAGGATAATATGAAGATGTCCACTCTACAGGGGCAAAGATTTTTCTCCAGGTTAACTAATTAGAATGTTTATTACCTGCATTCATTATTCTGACAGGCCCAGAGATTTCTAAACATTATTAGCTTCTTTGAGTACTATATTCCCTAAACAGCTTGTGTCTGCTAGAATCTGAACAGGTGGATTTTAGCAGCACTTGATGTTTATCTTCCCATGCCTATAATAGTACAAAAGTGAAATACTGAGTATTCATTCTTAGTACCTTCAGGGAACTGAGGAGGCCTTCAGTGACTTCTCTCATCATTTTTATGGCACCCTTCACAACTCTGACTGTTTAATGGACAACCTTCCCAGCTAGACTCGGATCAGTGACTTATCACTGTGGTAAATAGGCAGCAAACAAATCTGCTTTTAGTGGTACTAACTAGGAAGAGGAGGGTGTAATTCTGCCCTGAGGGGTGGTGAGCATGTAGGCAGGGCCCAGTCTACTTATCACCTGAGACCCCACATGCCAAGAGGTGGGCCCCTAAGAAATCTGGATTGAGTCAGGAAACATGAGGACCTTGTATCTTTGACCTGAAGCCCGTTTAGCTTTGCATTCTGCCAAATATGAATGCTTATTATTCTCAACACCATAATAAGTTGGGCCTGAAATCATACTAATTTTTAATAACTATCAATCAATGTGCCATAGTACAGGGGAAAGTAAGAATGGACTTTAGGATAAAAAAGAAAAATCGGAGTACAAATCCTATCTTCTCCATCTCTAGTAGTTACTTTGGCATCTCTGTGACCAAAATACTTGGCAGAGACAATTTAAGGAAGAAAAGGTTTATTTTGGCACATGGTTTCAAAGGGTCAGTCCATATTGGCCAGAAAGCATGATCAAAGAGCTTCGTCCATGGCATCAGGGGTGTGTAACAGGCACCTTTCACATCACAATAGACCAGGAAGCAGAGAGCTTACCCAAATCAAAGGCTGGGTATCACCTACAAAAGTCAGACCCTGGTAACCTATTTCTGCTCACTATGTTACACCTTCTAAAGATTCCATGTTGTTGTTGTTGTTGTTGTTGTTAGGTGCCATAAAGTCAGTTCCAACTCATAGCGACCCTATGTACATCAGAACAAAGCACTCCCCAATACTGTGCCACACCTGGCACTATGTGAGTACTTTACTTCACTGCTATTAATTGGGTTTTCGATGGCTCATTGTTTGGGATTGTTTCGAGTGGGCTACCAAGTCCTTCTCCCATTTTTGTGGTGCTGGGGCTCAAAACTATGGCCTAAGAATGTGTAGAACAAGCACTTTACCAACTAAGTTAAACCCCAGGCCAAAGGTTCCATGTTGTTGCTGTTGTTGTTAGGTACTGTCCAGTCGGGTCTGATTCAATAGCAACCCTCATGGGATTTTCAATGACTGTTTGGGGATTGCTTTGAGAGTGGATTGCCATGTCCTTCTCCCATTTTTGCAGTGCTGGAGACCATACCCAGGTCTTCAGAGAGTGCAGAGCAGCACTCGACCAACTGAGTCAAAGGTTGTGTAGTCTCTTGAAATAGCACTACCAGCCAGGGATGATATTCAAACATCAGTCTGTGGGGGCCATTTTATATTCAAACCATAACACTCTCCTTCTAACAGTTATGTGACCTGAATCAGGATACTTAACCTCTCTAGGCTTCATTTTCTCATCTATAATTTGAGAACAGTAACTACTTTTCAGAGATATTGTTAGGATAGAAAGAGACGGGAGGCAGTATAGATGCATGATTCTACCATGGACTCAGGGGTTGAACCTTGGCTTAATTTTTGAATCTACAATTTACTAAGTTTGTGGCCTTGGACAAGTTACAAACCCTGTCTAAACTCCTATGCTTTTTTAAGTGCAAATAATCATAGAACCTCCTGCATGGAATGATTTATTAAAGCAACAAATATGTCTGGAATAACTCCCATGATCTTCCAATTAGGGATGTAGAAGAAAATCAAAAAGATAATGAGCCCTGCCCTTAATGGAGCTTACATTCTACTGAGGGAAGACAGACAACAACAAAAAAGAATAAGTAAACTTGTGTGGAATTACTTGTGTTCTGTGGAGGAAAATAAAATAGGAAAGAAGAAATGGCTTATGAAGAGTTTAGCTCAGTGCCTAAAGGTTGGTAAGCACCCAATATTATAGCCTATTATTTCTCAATCTGTGGCAAGCACCTCCCAAGATGTTATTGTTTATCCTTTTTCCCTTCCTATCTCTGAAGTCCCCAAAATTCCTCATGTTGCAGGAAGAAGAAGCCAAAACCTACATCACCAGGAAATGAGCCTTTTCATGGCTTTTTGGCAGACGGCTACACTCATGGACCACTTAAAAACATAAGAACAAGAAGTGGGCTTTCATTTTAATTTGTGATGGGACATAAAATGCAAATGCCTTGTTGAGGAACCATCCTTAGAGTTAGTTGTGTAGAAAACTAAATTGTCAACAAATCAACACACTTAAAGTTCGTTAGCCGTTCCTAGTTTCAAGAGTAGGAAAAGAAGGGATATTAACAACAGCAGAGCATCTCTTCAAAGCTTAAATCTTTTTAGATGCTGGTGGGCCAGTAATTCCTCCAGGCTATTGAAAACCCTATGAGAAGCAGAGAAGCACTGTCAAATATAATGCTGGAAAATGAGCACCCCAGGATGGAAGGCATTCAAGAAACAACTGGGGAAGAGTTACCTCCTCAAAGTAGAATCAACCTTAATGATGGGAGTGGACTAAAGCCCCTGGGACCCACTTTTTCTGATGTAGCATGACGAAAAATAAGAAGAAACATATTGTCTGCAACAATGGGGTAAAACATAAAAAAAGATCGTGTGTATGGCACAGCACTGGGGAGTGTCTCATTGTATTATACATAGGGTCACTATGAGTTGGACCCACCTCAATGGCACCTAACAACAATATGAAAGAGAAGTAACTTCTAAAACTTGAAAGCACTGCTTTCAAAAACAAAACAAAACTTTGTGAAACCTATAAGAGAAAAGCTTCTCATGGGCCCAAGAAGACAAAATTGGGGGAAAACATTTCCCTATCCTGTGACTAGTCCTGAACCGTGGAGACCAGACATGGATCACGCCCAGACATAGCAGCTGTGGCCCAAGTTTAGTATCTTCACAGAGTAATGACAGAGCATTAGTGGAACCAGAACAGAGACATTAGACAGCACCCAGAAGCCAGAAATAACAGGTGAAAATATTTTTAGGGAAGACCTGTGTTTTGAGGAGTGAAATTGATAGGGGATAAGTCATGGCTACTTGTTTGGAAGTAGAAGTGATGTATTTGTTTGAAAATCAACAAATCGTGATATTTCATAGCTATTTTATGACTAGGATTTATTTTTTAAAAAAGGACACTCCTTATATTATGGAGCCTTTTCTGGGTGGCAGTGACTTATGAAGAAGCCAGTTGGACTCGTCTCAAGGAACATTTTCTGCAGTGTCTTCACAAACCATGACCAACTTCATTTGTTTCTTAAAAGACATTCCCTGTAAAGGACAACTGCTAGGTTCCTCCAAAAAGAGGGAAATGGGAGATATTGGTGTCCACTCGGTGCCAACAGGTTAAGTTGGTGGTGGAGGACAGAGACCAGCTTCCTCACCCCTGACATCTTCCATATAGTTGCAGCTGCCTTATCACACTTTCTTCTTCTCTTTGCACCTCCACATTTATTCCTCATCCCACTGGGGAATAGGTGGGTGGTGAATGTGGGGGAAATGGCAAAGGAACATACCAAGCAGAGGCCCTTTCTCCCTCCTTATCTCTAGAATAAGATGTAGTCCTCGCTTCTCTGGGAGTGGAGGGAAGCCTGGCTGGTTCAGTGCTTTGTGAAAATCTGCCTAATTCCAGAAATTAGTTTTAGAATACACACCACCCTGCCCCTCCCTGCTTCTGTCCTGGGAAACTGCCCTCTAGTGGAGAGCGTGCGCTCACAGTGACTCTCCTCTCAGCAATTAAATCACATGACCAGCCTTGTCCCACATTTCAGGAGAAGATGTGATTCAATGTCAAATTTCTGGGACATTGAGCAGTATGCCTTGAAAAATGAATAGTAAAGGGGTAAAGACAAGTTGATTATAAAATTACATAGGAAAATAAAAGACCTAAAAGAATCTCAACTATTTTGAAAGAGAAGAACAAACCTGGAATCAAATGTTACTTGATTTTACTATTTACAGTATGTTCTTGTTGTTAGGTACCATGGAGTCAGTGTTTGACTTATAGCGACCCTACATACAACAGGCAAAACATTATTGTCAGTGCTTCTCTGCTATTCACAGGGTTTTCAATGGCTGATTGATTTTTGGGAGTGGGTTGCCAGGTCCTTCTCCCAAGCCTACAGCACCTGGTGTTCCCAGGCGGTCTCTCACCCAAGTACTAGCCAGACCCGACCCTGCTTAGCTTGAGATCTGACAGGATCAGACGCCACAGTGGTACAGCTGCAGGCTGATTTACTGAATAGACCTACAGTAATCACAAAATGTGGTGTTGGCATGAGGATACACATATAGATCATTGTAAGAAATAGTTTCACCAGAAGTCACCTCACACAGATATGGGCAATTGATTTTTGACAGAAGTATAAAGCATTGGAGAAAAGATAGTCTTTTCAAAAGATGGTGCTAGAATAAAGTGAACATCCAACAGGAAAAAAGAAAAAAGGAAAAGTCTGAAAGAAAATATAGAAGTATTTATTAGACGGGGTTAGGCAAGAAGACAACAAGCACAAATTAAATTGGCCTCAGAGAACTCGGCAAACACTGTAAATAAATTTTGCTTTATTTTCCTGTCCCCCAGAGAGCTAGCTGCTGAGTGTTTACCAGCAAACCACTGAGTCTTTGGCTTTTTATCCTGTTGCCTCTGCTGGGCCAGGAGTCAGAGGCCATGGGCCTTCTGTCCTGATGGGGGTCTGCCGCATACATTGGGTTGGTCCACCGAAGAAAACTGCTTTGGGAAGGTCATGGCCACAGAAGTAAGACTTTCATCTAGGACACTCAGCAAAGGCCTTACCAAAAATGGAGAACTCAATTGGCCACCGGAAAACAATAGTGTGGAATATTGGGCCTCAGTAGACACCAGCCATGGTGCAAGTGAGAGCAGGGAGGTCATTATCTAAGCCCTGGTCCCAAGAACAATCTCTACAGGTGCTGGACATGTGGACCTCGTGAGACAAGGCTGAGAACTGAGCCTTCAGCAGGTTCCATAAGCTCAGGGTGCAGCTGCTATTGGCTTTTCCTCAACTACACAAGTCCAAGTTCCCCTACACAGTCCATGTATAAGGTAAAAATATCAACAATGGGGAATATTTTTTCCAATAAAGGAGGCAAATATTTTCAGTTTCTAAATGCAATTTGGTCATGCTCTGCTGTACTGTCATTACTAAGGTTCTACATTTATAAAGTTCTAAGTTCATAAGGTACTTGTATTAATAGCAAAGGAGAAAAATATTTAAAAGTGAAAAGAATAATTGAAAGGTAGAATAAAAGACTATAGAATAAAGCATAGTGATTGGATCCACACCAAAGCACCCCTCCTCTCCTCCCATACTACGGGACTGAATCCAGGGCCTACCACCACTGAGCTGTACCGCCAGCCCCCTTTTAATTTTTCTTCTTGACACCAGGTTTCCCTAAGTTACACAGGCTTACACAGGCTGCCTCTGGCCTCAAACTTGCAATTCTCCTGCCTCTACCTCCTGAGTTGCTGGGATTACAGGCATAAGCCACCACACTCAGCCAATGCAACTTTCTAAACTAAATAAGCAAGCAGAAATACTTCAAATCCACTTTCTGGGAGAGGACACAGTATAAAGTAGCCAAACCTCTCTACCCTACACAAACACAGAATATGGTAAAAGCTATTGCCCAAATTAACATCCTGCTTGAAAATTTTCTCCCAACTAAGTTAATTTATATGAGGCAGATTCCACAAAACAAGCATAAATTAAAAGCTCACTGATAAATCTCAAATCTAGATTTCCTTCATCTATAGGATGATCCTATAATTTATTTTTCCAAAAGGCACTTTCTCAAGTCAAAATGGCTGCTCTTAATCATTATTTTGGGATAAGAAGCACACGCTGGGAACACCCAGGGAAATTGAGACGTAACAGTTGGTACTCTCAGTGACCACTGAGTCTGTACCATAGATTTGGGCAACACCAGATACTATATTCTGAAAACAAAGTTTGTCTTGGAATAACTGCTTTCAAGGCCAGAGATGGGCACATCTCTAAATGTAGTGACAGTGGAGTCAGTACTTATTATCGTTGTTGTTGTTGTTAGGTGCCATTGAGTCGTGTCCGATTCATAGTGACCCTCATAGGGTTTTCAATGGCAGATTATTTCAGGATTGTCTTGGGAGTGGGTTGCCACATCCTTCTCCCAGTTTTGCAGTGCTGGGAATCGAACTCAGGACCTCAGAGACTGCAGAGCGGCACTCTACCAACTGAGCTAAATCCCAGCCCCCTTATAATCATTATTGCCTAAATAATTTTGGAATCTTAAAGTAAAACTCATCCAAGATAGACATTAGATTAATTCATCTTCTGAGGTCCTAAAGAGATCATGATTATTCCAGAGAAAGCTGCTGAGAGAACTTCGATTCTACCCAAAGGACTACCATTGGCTAAAGTTAACAAAATAAGATATAGGGGAGAACTTTGATTCCATTTGACTTTTAATTCACAAGGGCAAACACATTTGATTTCTGACTTTAATTCCTTTGCACTTGAATTTGCAGAGCAATTTAACTTTTATACTAATTTCTCCCCAGGAATTTGATAATGAGAGGGTGTTTATATTCAGTTTGAGGCATCTCTATGTTCTTGACATTATATTATTGAAAGTACCTTAATGTTGTCATTTAATTTTATTGTAGTATCTCTGGTGGGCTATATTGGAAAAGACTGCTTGACAATTTGGAACGGGAACTAGAACTTGGAATGGATGTTCAACTTTGGGCGTAGAATGACCTCAGAGTTAATTTAAGTAGTATATTCTTCTGCCCCATTTCAACAAATCTGACCTGCCCACCAGAGGTCCCAAAAGATACTCCAAAGTATGGTGCTTAGAAGTGGGGATGTGCCTTTGAAGGTAGACTCTCACCTTGAGACCTTGAGACCACAGTCACACCTTTGGAAAGGATGCTCACGCCCCTGGTCTTCTCATTCCACAGAGAGAAAAGCACTTGTGCCTAATACCCCTGGTTCCTGTCCATTCCCCTTCTCAGTCTTCATCAGGGGAGGCAGAAGCGATTACCTGGAGAGATCCCTTTATCTATGGTTCTGAAGTATGAGGAGCTAGCCATGTGATATTATTTCATAGGAGATATGGGCTTTATCCCTATCCCTGTTAACCTGTGGGATCGAATGACTCAATGGGGTTAGTGTGCTCCTACCATCTGACTTCTCTCAGTTGAGATGCTCAAGGGAAAGAAGTAAACAAACACATTAGAGGTTTGTTTCTCTATCTGCTCTCTCTTTTGTCTTACTTCATAGTTGATGCAGAATCTATCAAGAAAGAGAGGCATAATTTTTTGGAACCCTTGAAGATCACCAGAAAATAGCTCATACTGAGGACCTGGATGCTCCATCAACAGGAATGATGTTGAGTGAATGATAAGAACTGAGCTGTATAGATCACATCCAAGACAGTGTAGCTCCAAAGCTTGAGTAAAGATATTGACATATGAAAAGAAATGTAGAAGTGGGGTTTTACTGATCAAATAACATAGATTTAGGAACGAAAACAAAAAAGATTTAGGGATAAATTTTGACCACCTAAGCTCTCCCTAGCAAAAACCTAAACTCTGTCAGGAGAGAGAGGGTATTGGACTACAGGATCTGACAAGTGATTTCATAAGCAAAAGAGACCCTCTAGCAATCTGTTTCTTAATATTTTTGCTAATATAAAGAATTACTATTTGCTATAGAATTATTGGAAAATCCAAGTAATAAAACAAAAAAATCAATGACATAAAGTCTTATAACTCATAGACAATCATCAGTAATCTTTTAGTGTGTATCTTTGCAATTCTATCCCCTCAGTTAAACATATGAGTGTATATATGGATTTTACCAAGGTAGAATTACAAATTCTATTTTTGCTTGTCCTTTCACTGTGTATATAATAACAATCTTCATATACCAATGAATCCACTACCATATGGTATTCTAAGATGAATGCAAATATCAAAATTTAGATTTATAAAAATGAATTTCACCGATCATCTATGTTGACATGTAGTTGTTTCTAACCTTTCTCTACTAAAACATAAAACCAGAGCTGGGGATATTGCTTAGTGGTGGAGTATTTGCCTTACCTGCACAAGAGCTTGGGATCTATCCCCAGTACTGCAACAAAAAGTAAAATTAAAAAATTAAAAAACACACTCAAAAATAGCATACTTGTTCATGCTTTTTCCATTTTTATTAGCACATTTTTCTAGTTACTGTACAACTTAATGGGACTCATTATGATATTTCCACACAGGCATGTCACTATCCATTGCTCATATTCATTCATTTCACATACACAATTGTCCAGTTGATTAAATTTTCCTGTGTTATCTATGTGCCAACATTTTATTGAGTATTTTGGATACATCTCATTTGATCCTTATAAAAGCTCATGAAATTATTGTCTCAGTTTTTAGAAGAAGATGTCGATTTGAGTTAACTAATAGATTATGTGACTAGTAAGAGGAAGAACTGAAGTTGGAACATATCCATCCTTGACCAACCTGGATTTGGTCACAGAGTGGAGTCCTTCTAAGGCTTTAGGAACTATTAAGCTATCACCCACTTACTTCATTCTTTGGGGAACTACCATAGTGAGATTTGTCTTCTTTTTTATTCTGTAGTTAATGACTATTGTTATGGAGTAAAATAACCATGGAAACCTTTCTGAACTATTCACGGTATTTCCAATACCTAATTCAGAGGATTCTAGTAGATTTTCCAGTCATTCATGTGATTATATCACCTGTAACTAATAAACTTAATTCCTTCTCCAATTTACATACTTCTTTTATTTGTTGTTTTAATTTCTATTTTCATTAGCTAATATTTCCAAAACTATTCTAAATAGGAGGATATTGGCTTATTCTATCTGACCTCTTCTAATCTATTTTTTCCCACCCAAAAATGAGTAGATGCTTGAGACAGATCACCCACATCTCCCTTATTAAGGAAGAATACATTCCTAAGAACTAAGATTTTGTTTTTGAAAGCATAATGTCAAATTTTATTAAATGTGTACTCGACAACTATGAAAATAATGTTTCTACTTTAATCTATTAGTATCTTGAGTTATATCAATAGATTTTCTAATGTACTGCCATACTTGCTTTCCTAGAATAAATCCTATTTAGTCATGGTGAATTATTCATTGGATATGCTGCTAGATTTGATTTTCTAATATATTATTAAGATCTTTGCTTAATATATCAATGAGAAATTAGTCATTTCTCAGAATTCTGTGCCAACATTTTCAAGTTATGGCTTCCAGACCTAGACTACTCATTTAAAAACAAGAAAAATTGATGCAAGTAGCTTCTTTTTTATGATCTATAAAACTAAAATAATATCAACATCCCTTACCTGTGCCTTGAAGGACCAGCATATACTTGTGAAACTATGTAGGCCAACACCCTTCTCAGATCTAACCTCTTCAGACAGCATTTGGGTTTTTTCTGGGGTTTTTGTTTGTTTATTTGTTTTTGTTTTTGTTTTTTGTGGTAGTTGGGGTTGAGCCCAGGGCCTCGTGCCTGCATGCTTTGCGAGGGCTGCACCACTGAGCTGCACCCCCAGCCTTATTTTTTTTTTTATTTTACTTTTTGAGACAGAGTCTTGCTAAATTTCACAGACTGCCTCTGGTCTTGAACTTGTGATCCTCCCGCCTCCACCTCCCAAGCCGCTGGGATTACAGGCATGCACCATCACACCTGGCAGACAGCATTTGTTTTAAGATTATTGGTGAATAAATGCCATCTATCTCAAGAACCTGACTCAAGGGCATCTAACTGCAACAACAAATCTCACTGTATACCAATTTTGGTAATTTGCCATATATGTGCATATATATTGCAACAAGGGCTGGGGTTTAGCTCAGTTGGTAGAGTGCTGATCCACACTCCCTGAGGACCCAGGTTCGATCCAAAGCACCACAAAAATGGGAGAAGGACATGGTAATCCACTCCCGAAGCAATCCAAAAAAAATCAGCCATTAAAAACCCTTTGAGAGTCCCTCTGAGTCAGACCTGACTTGATGGCACCTAACAATAAAAACATTATATTCTAATGAGACTTTAAAGATTAATTAGTGATTTCAGAGGCTTAAGATGGAGGACAGATGACACCAGACTACATACCTAGAGAAACAAGAGAGCTTAAGTAGTGTTACAAACTTTATACTGAACACATAGAAATAGCAAAAAGAAAAAAAAAGGTAAGACAGAGAGGTAAAATATACTGAGCTAGGTAAATAGTGTCAACTGTAGAAAAAAACAGTGCAGCAGGATGGAGAAGAATCATCATCAGAAACATGTGAGTGTCCCAGCAAAAAGAGAAAATTATTATCTTAACTGAACTCAGCCAATAAGAATACCATCTCTGATTCCACTGGCATGATGCAGATTTCACAGTTGGAGTGAATTCACAGTGGAGTGAATTCAGAGGGTGAGTTCAGAGGAAGAGTCCAACCCAGAAATGCACCTGAGAAGGTGCTACCAGTGATCTCTTATAATCCTGCCTGCAGGACATTGAATGCACACAGTAAAGCATGAGTTTCACACAGGAGCCCAAGGCTCATGTACGCTGCCAAGTGTGGCCATGGTGACGTGCCATTGTCCTACTGAAACAGTACTGTTCACACACACCACAGAGTAAATTTGGTGAGTGAGCCCCAAAGCCAAGATGTGCTGATGAGTGTGACACTGGCAACTCCACCAGCCATCTTCCTGCCACAACAGAGTTGGTTGCATACCAACTTGGAAGAAAAATTGAGCAAAGAAATTGAGATTCTGAAAAAGAACCAAATCAAAATGTGTGAAATACAAAGCAAAATCAATAAACTAAATATTATGGTAGAATCTACATTATCCATACTAGGTGAAGCCCAAAACAGGATAGCTGATACTGAAGAAAAAGTTGAGAATTTTACCTACCCAGATACCAACAAAGAAAAAAGGTAAAGCAATATTATCTAGATCTTCAAGAGATCTTCAGTAAACTGAAGAGGCACAACCTACAAATTCAGGCTCAGGAAGGAGCTGAAAACAACACAAGAGGAATAGAAAATCTATTTAAATAGAGTTTAGGTGGAAACTGCCCAAACCTGATAGAATAAATAGACACCTATACAACTGAAGCCTCCAAAACTCCAAAAAGAGTAGATTGAAACAGATACTCTCCACAACACATTATAATTGGAATGCTAAACATAGAAAGCAAAGAAGCTATTCCAAAAACTAGGCATCAACTCACTTGCAAAGGCTACTCATCAGAATAAGCTGATTTCCAAACAATAACCTTAAAGGCAAGGAAAACTTGACCAGATATTATTCAGGTCCAGAAAAATAATAAATAACAACCAAGATTACATTACCCAGTGAAGCTATCTTTTTAAAAAGATGATGAGTTCAAAACATTCCATGACATTGACTTGTTTAAATCATTTGCAGCCACCAAGCCAGCATTGCAGAGGATCCTCAATGAAACATGGAATATTGGAGCAATAAGAAAACCCCAAACACAAGATCAACAGGACAAATAATAAATATGAGGGGAAATTAAGAAAACAATAGGTTAAATACAAATCAAAAAAATAGAAACAAACACCAAATTGATGCAAAATAATAAGCTCCTCTCAATAATTATTCTGAATGTAAATTGTCTTAACTCACTATTTAAGAGGCATAGATGGACCAATTGGATTAAAAAACATAAACTCTCAGTATGTAGCATTCAGGAGACCCACTTCGCCTGTCCAGACCATAAAAGGCTGAAAATTAAAGGCTGGCAAACAATATACCAAGCAAGAGTAGCAATACTGATCTCTGAAAACTTAGACTTCAATCCCAAACAAATCAGCAGAGACAAAGAAGGACACTACATATTAGTAAAAGGAACAGTCAACTTGGAATCCACGATACTTGATATTTGCTCACCAAATACAGGGGCACCTAGCTTTATAAACCAAATTTTGTTGGAGATAAAGGAACACATTGGGCCAGATACAAGAATTATGGGAGATTTCAATACCCCACCTTCACCAAGAGTCAGGTCATCAAAGCAAAAACTCAAAAGAGAAATGATGGACTTAAATAGCACCATACACCAGTAGGAACTTACAGACATCTACAGAATATTCCATCCCCCAAATGCAGAATACACATCTGCTCAGCCCCACGTGGAACTTATTCTAATGGAGACCACATTTTAGTCCATAAAAATGGCCTCAGCAAATATAAAACAAAAATGGAAATCATCTTCTGTACTTTATCAGATCACAATGGAATAAAATTAGAACTAAAAAGCAAGAAAAATTTCAGAAATTTGACAAATTCATGGAGACTAAATTATACATTGCTGAATGATGAATGGATCATCAAACAAATCAGAGATGAAATTTTAAAAAGTTCTGCAGTCAAACAAGGATGAAAATACATCCTACCAAAATTTATGGGATACAGCAAAAGCAGTTCTAAGAGGAAAGTTCACAGCCATGAGCATCTTCATCAATAAACTAGATAAGGACCAAGTAAATAATTTAATGACATATCTTTAGGCACTAGAAGGACAACAAAAAACCAACCCCAAAAGAACTATTCACACAGAAATTATTAAGATCACAGCAGAGATTGGCCAATTAGAAGATAAAAAGATAATTCAAAGAATTAGTGAGACTAAGAGCTCATTCTTTGAAAAGTTTAATAAAATAGATACCCCCTAACCAATCTCACCAATAGAAACAAAGAAAAGACCTAAATTTAAAGAAAATTAGAGATGAGAATGAGGTCATAACCAGTGATATCAACAAAATCCCAAAGATCATCAAGGAATACTTTGAGAAACTGTACTCCCCAAAAAATGAAAATATAGGAGAAATGGATAAGTTCCTTACCACATTTGAATTATCAACATTAAGCCCAGAGGACTTAAACAATGTAAACAGACCCATTACATTCACCAAAATAGAGACATTAATAAAAATTCTCCCAACAAAGAAAAGCCCAGGTCCCAATGGATTCACAGAAGAATTCTATCAAACTTTCATAGAAGAATTAATATATATTCTCTTCAAATGATTTCATGAAATAGAAAATGAAGGGACATTTCCAAACTCATTCTGTGAAGCCAGTATCATCCTGATACCAAAACTGGGCAAGGATACTTCTAGGAAAAGAAAACTATAAACAAATTTCCCTCATGAACACTGATGTAAAATTCTTCAACAAAACTCTGACAAATTGAATTCATCAGCACATAAAAACGATCACGCACCATGATCAAGTGGGCTTTATTCCACAAATGCAAGGCTGGTTCAACATATGAAAATCAATCAATGTACTTCAACATACCATGAGACTTACAGACAGAAATCACATCATCATCTCAATTAATACTGAGAAAACCTTGACAAAGTGCAAAATCCTTGCATGTTAAAAGTCCTGGAGAGGGTGGGCATAACAGGGAAATACCTCAATCTCATAGAGGCCATCCATGCCAAACCTACAGCCAATATCATATTAAATGGAGAAAAATTGAAACTATTCTCTTTAAGATCAGGAAGAAGACAAAGATGTCCACTCTCTCCTCTCTTATTTAATATTGTCATTGAAGTCCCATGCAGAGCAATCAGACAAGAGAAAGAAATCAAAGGGATACAGAGAGGTGAAGAAGAGGTCAAATTATACTTATCCCTGAAGAACATGATCCTTTACATAAAGAACTCCAAAAATTCTTCTAGAAAACTACTGGAGATAATTAACTTTCAGCAAAGTAGCAGGATACAAAATTAACACTCAAAAATGAGTAGCCTTCCTCTACACCAGTAGTGAATGAGAAGAGAAGGAAATTAAGGCAATAATCCCTTTCATAGTAGCCAATCAAAAAATTAAATATTTAGGAATCAATCTAATCAAAGACCTTGAAGATCTCTACAATGAAAACTTCAAAACTTAAAGAAAGAAATTGTAGAGGACACTAGAAGATGGAAGGAACGCCCTTGCTCATGGATTGGGAGAATCAATATCGTAAAAATGGCTATATCACCAAAGGCAATTTACATATTTAATGAAATCTCCATTAAAATCCCAATGGACGCAAAAGATTGCATATAGTCAAAACAATCTTATGCTGCAAAAACAGTGCAAGTGGGATCACAATACCTGACTTCAAACTATACTACAGGGCTACAGTGGCAAAAACAGCTTGGTACTGGCACAAATGACAAAGTTCAAAGTGTTAAAAAGCACATGAAAAATGCTCAATATCCTTAGCCATGAGGGAAATGCAAGTCAAAACTACACTGAGATTCTATCTCACCCCAATAAGAATGGCCAACATAAACAAAACAAGTAATAATAAATGCTGGCAAGGATTCGGAGAAAAAGGAACACTTTCACTCTGCTGGTGGGACTGTAAATTAGTTCAACCACTTTAACAATCAATGTGTAGATACCTTAGAAAACTAACAATAGAACTGCTATAAGACCCAGCTATATCACTCCTGGGAATATACCCAAAGGGAGACAAGTCATCATACCACAGAGATACCTGCATATCCATATTTAATGCAGCACTCTTTACAATCTCAAGGATGTGGAACCATTCAAGAGGTCCATCAATAGAAGAATGATAAAAAAAATTGTGGTACATACACATATACTCAGCAATAAAAAAGAATGAAATAATGTCATTTGCAGCAAATGGATTGTTGTTTTGTTGTTGTCAGGTGCTGTTGAGTCAGTGTCCGACCCATAGCAACCCTATGTACAACAGGTGAAACAATATTATCAGTGTTTCTCTGCTATTCAGAGGGTTCTCAATGGCTGTTTTTTGAAAATGAGTTGCAGCGTCCTTCTCCCAAGCCTCCAGCACCTGGTGTTCCCAGGTGGTCTCCCATCCAAGTACTAACCAGGTCCAACCCTGCTTACCTTCTGAGATATGACAGATTCAGATGCTGCAGTAGTATGGCTGCAGGCTACAAAATGGATGGAACTGAAGAATATCATCTTAAGTGAACAAATTCAGGCCCACAAAGAGAAATACCATATATTCTCACTCATAAGTTAGGTCTAAATCTTACTTGAAGAAAAAAAAAATACATACATTGATATATTAAAATGAACAATCAGACTTAGCTAAGAAGGGAAAACATAAGCAGAGTAGGAAGACGCAGGAGGGAAGTGGCAGGGGATCAATGGTTGTAAATGGCAGGAAAGGGAAGGGAAACAATGTAGAGGGCTTAATTAAATAAATAAAGTTAAATAAATTAACTTTATGAATACATGTGGAAAAATAGAGGAATATAACCCATAACTGCATACAAGTTTTACTACATATTAATCAAAGAGTTCCACAACTATGTAAGTTGATGAAAGTGTAACCAAAAATGATGTAATAGTTGCACAATAAAAATAGCAAAGCCCCTATTATACTATGCCTCACCATCATTTATCAACAAAGGGAAAATAAATAAATAAAGATTAATTAGCATAGAATTTTACAAAATATCTTTACATCATTGGCTTAATTTACATGTTTGTTGTTGCTGATTATGTGTGGTTTTTAACATAGTTAAATTACTTAACATTTTATCTATACTTATTTTTCACAAAATAAACTCTTGAAGTGAAGTATAATTTACATTCTTCTCTATTTCCTAATTTATAAAATTCTGCTTGGTACAGTGGCCCAAGCCTGTAATCCCAGCCACTCAGGAGCGAGAGGCAGGAGGATCACAAGTTTGAGGCCAGAGGCAGCCAGTGTTATTTAGTGAGACCCTGTCTCAAGATGAAAAATAAAAAGGGAGCTGGGGGTGCAGTCCAGTGGTAAAGCACCTGCAAAAGTAAGTGCAAAGCCCTGGCTCCAACCCTCAAATACTTCAAAAACAAACTGCTTTAATTGTTATTAATCCTTTCCTCTTATCTCTTACTTGTTTTACAGTTCTTTTCCACTTGTTTTGACTGGTTCATATATTTTCCTTCCTTTCACAGTACTTTTGGCTTTTTTAAAATGTGCATAAGAGCCAGGCCATGGGATATACCTGTAATTTCAGTGACTGGGGAGGCAGAGCCAGGAAGATCATAAGTTTGATGCCATAGGCATCCAGTACAACTTAGTGAGACTGTGACTCAAAATTAAAAATCTAAAGATGGACTGGGGTGCAAGCCAGTGGTAGAGCACTTGCAAAGTATGTGTGATGTCCTGGGTTTAACCCCCAAGTATGTATGTATGTATGTATGTATGTATGTATGTATGTATAAATAAATAAATGTAGCTCTGACTTATCCATCTTTTTTGTTGCTTTCAGATGAATGACAATTTGGCTAAGGACAGAAATTTTCCATCAAACTTCTATAATCATTGCTTCATTATCTTCTGGCATCTAACACTTCAAAGAAGTCTGAGGGCCAATCAGATTTCCTTTTTTCTTTTTAGGTATCTGTTTTCTCCTGATGGTTAGTAGATTGTTGCTATTGTTTTAATGCTGAAATGCTTTTAGAATTCTTTTTTCATCGTTGAAATTCAACACTTTCAGTTTTAATTAAGTTTTCCTTTAACCTATAAACTTTTCCATATGCAGTTCATCCATCATTTTCCACAGCCTGGTTATTGTTATTCTGCCTGCTCCTAGTGTGGAGACAAAAGCCACTTTTTAAGCCAGTAGAGCTGTGTTAGACTGAGATGTGGGGATCCAGTAAACAAATTGAGGTTTAACTCATAGTCCAGGTGGAAAGGAGAGATAGGGATCATAGAAGTGGGCACCCCCTGCCAAAATCTGGAAATGAATGTGAAAGTAATGATCATCTATTTCTCTGATATGAGAGGGATTATGCACTTGGAATTTGTTCCTCCAGGTCAAACCAGTTTTTGTCTGGAAGTTTTGGGAAGGTTATGTCATGATTTGCATCCCAAATAGTGGAAAATGGGGCACTAACCATACCCTACCCACACCACGCTGAGTGCTCAGCAGTTTTTGACTGACAACCATATAACCCTTGCTCACCCCCCTTCCTATTCACCTCATCTCACTGAGTGAGACCTTTTTATGTTTCCTTGGATGAAAAAACTTCTCAAATGAAACATTTTACTAATGTGATGGACGTGAAGCAAAAAAATGGCAGAAGCCTAAAAGGCATCAAAATTGGCAGGTTCAAAATCTGTTTGGAGCCATAGAGAAAACTTCTTGATAGGTGCATTCCATCAGATGGAGAGTACTTTGAAGGTGCCTGAAGTTTGAACGTGTAAAAATATACATACTTTATATATAAATAAATTCTGAGTTTTCTTGGATTCACCCTTGTATTTCAAGGACAGATATTCTGGAGTAATTCTGATTGTATTATGATATTTTTTCACAGACACACATCAGTTTTTCTAAAAGACTCAAATAAGAATCTCAGCATGTGGTGGGGATAGACAATCTGACCTGACTCTAAAAAAAATATCTGTGGTGATGAAAAATGAGAAAAGATAGTTAAGTCTGATAGTGTCAATACTTTTCAAGGACTGTGTACTCAAAGACAAGAATGCAGTAGTGGGGACTGGTGGTGTCACACGGGAAAGCCACTATTTTCAAGAGTTCATTCACCTTGCTCCTACTAAAAATTATTTCAAATAACCCAATGAAGAAACACTTTACCTATTTAATATCTACCCCCTGAAATATCACCATTTTATAGGAGAAGCGTTCTTGGGAACCTCAAGGACATGAGATTTAGACAGATGTGGAATAAGGTCAGATATGCTTTTAAAATATTTCATATTACTGAACAACATACAGAAACAGGAAGACTCACCAAAGAGGAAAAGACCATGAGAAGGATATAGAGGGTGGAAAAAGAAAAGAAAAAAAAGACTAATACTGACTGAGCTTACCCCGTGCCAGCTGATACATTCCATATGCATTACCATTTCACAGGTGTATCACTGAAACATCACGTCAATTCTGTGACTGGGTACTATCATCTCAGTATTTCAGAGGACTCAGCAAAGCTACCTATATCCAACTGGGACTCAGCAAAGCTACCTATACCCATGTAGTAAATAGCAGAGGCTTTCCCCTTTTCAAAATATGCCGAGGGTAGTTTCTTGCTTAAGACAAAGAGACTGTGACCTCAGACTCAAGAAATTAATAGGCAGAACTACTAGAATTAAAATTTCAAAATTAAACTATATGGTGCACAAATCAATTTTCTAAGTTAAATGTTGGCAATATATTAATTCAGCCTTGAAAAAAAACCTTAAAACCCATAACATTATAATATTCCATAATCCCAACTAGTATTATACATACACTATATGTGTATATGTATACATATACAAATATGTATATTTTGGTATTGTAGTAATTTAACCTTATCCCTAAATTAGTTTAATCTCTATAAAATGCATGATTTAACATTTTATAAAGAAGTAGGGCCTCTACATGTCTGTGTCACTTGTCATGCCATGGGGGCTTGTGTGTTGCTGTGATGCTGAAAGTTATGCCATGGGTATCTCAGATACCAGCAGGGCTATGTGGTGGACACATTTCAGCTGAGCTTCCAGACTAACACAGACTAGGGAGACAGACCAGGCAGACTACTCCCAAAGTGATTAACCATTGAAAACCCTATGAATAGCAGAGAAGCACTGTCAAATATAGAGCCAGAAAATGAGTCCCCAGGTTGGAAGGCATTCAAGAGATGACTGGGGAAGAGCTGCCTCCTCAAAGTAGAGTCAATCTTAATGACAGGAATGGTGTAAAACCCCTAGACCTCCTTTGACTGATGTGGCACAACTCAAAATGAGAAGAACACAATGGCTGCAACTTTGGGCTCAAACATAAAAAGATCGTGTACGTGGCACAGTATAGGTTAGAGTTTTGTTGTTGTACATAGGGTCACTATGTGTCAGATTCAATTCAACAGCACCTAACAAACAAACAAAAGTAGGCTGAGGCACTCCAATGTTCACTACTGATGTAAGTTCTGGCCTTGAATATCCAATGGGCATTCTTTGTGCAGAGTCAGTCACTACCATCCAAGCCTGACACACCATTTTGGGGCAACATGAAACTGAAGAATGCTTAACAACAACCATGTGCCAGAACATGTAAATGTCTCCTCCACTCCGAGTCTTGTCTTCAGCTCACTGCAGCCCCACAAACATTTTGGCTGCAATATTAATTGAGACACTGGGCTACAATCACTCAACTATACTTCTTTTAGATCCTGACCCCCAGAAACTGAGTGTGATTTTAAAAAATGCTGTTTAAACTGCTAAGTTTAGACATAATTTATTATATAGTGATAGATGATAATTTTGAATGAAGGACGGACATTACAGCTAGTACATTACGGTAACTGTGGAGTCTTCCATGTTCTTATGAAAATTGTTGATTTTTTGTTGTTGTTAGGGAGCTAAGTTGACTGAAAGCTCAGCTCATATGCCTCTTTTCTAGTCTCTTGCCCACCTACTGCTTCATTTTTAGTCTGGACCTCATAGGTTTCCTCTGTGCCTACCAAACATGGCAGTCAGCCAAGGACTGGGGTATAAATAGAATTCATCCCTCTGTCATTTCTAAGGATTGCCCTAATTTCTAGCCTTGGGATCTGTTCCCTGACCCATTAGTATTTCTGCCTCCCAAAGTGTGCATAGTTGGGATATGTATTAAATTGAGAAAAGCATGCAACTCATAGATCGGACTCTCCACAGCTTTAACTTACAAGAGCAGATTGATCTCTGGTCTCTGTCTACTTTTCTGCCATGCTTCCTGAAAGGCTCTCCCAGGATATACTTAGTGTAGTTAGCTGTCAACCACAGATTTGAGCAGGTCAGGCTCTAAATTTGGATCTTATTTCCTCTTTAGTCCTTGTCCTGCCAAGATTTCTCTTTAAAATATCCAACTTCATTCTGCTAACCTTTAAGTGCATTTGACCTCTAAAGCTATGGAAGAAACCTGCTTGTTTTCCAAAGCCATTGCTATAGGGCATGAACAGTGAGTGCCCTTGGTCAAGGGAGCAATGAACTCACAATTCTTAGCCTCTCCTGTTGTACACCTTTGATTTTGTTTGCTGTCTTTCTTTCTTTCTTCCTTCCTTTCTTCCTTTCTTCCTTTCTCCATTTCTCCCTTTCTATCTTCCTTCCTCTCTTTCTGAGATCAAGTTCTCCTGCAGCTTCTCTCCACTTCTGTTTTATCTTATGCAACTCTTATAACTGCTACCTTCCCAGGGTTTACACAACTACTTCAGCAATCCATTATTAACAAAAGTGATTCCAAAGACAGGTTTGAAATGTTCCCTTTTAATTTTTAATGTAGCACCTTCAGACATGGCAAAAGATTGAAGAGCCTAAAAATCTTTCTATTTGGTATTGGAGATACCTCAAGAAGACAGCAGTCAGGAATTTTTCCTGAAATACGGTAAATTATATTGCAGAACTCCAAAAGTTAAGAAGTAGGAGCCAGATTCTTGAATCATTTTGATACACACCCAGTAGCTATAGAAAAGTATGCTGCTGAGAGGGTGCGTCACTGGATTTAACACTAGGGTGGTTACTTGTATTTGTTCTCTGTTGTCATGTCACAAGTTGTGACAAACTGAGCAGCTTTAAATGACACCCATTCATTAGCTCATAGTTCTATAGGTCAAATATCAGCATGGCATGTCTGGGTTCTCTGCTCACAGTATCACAAAGTTTACATCAAGTTGTGAGCCAGGCAGATCCTTGTCTAGAGGTTCTGGAAAGAAATTGCATCCATGTTCATTCCGCATGTTGCCAGAATTCAGTTCCATGCAGTTGTAGCGCTGGGCTCTCCATCTCCTCCATGGCTGTCAGCCAGAGGCCTCTCTGGGCTTCCTTAGCACTACCTGCATTTCTGCTCCCATGGTCCTTCCACCTTCAAGCCAAGAGCAGTGCAGCAAATCCCCTCTGCTTCAAATCTCTGACTTTCTCTTCTGCCACTACCTGGAGGAAAGCTCTGCTTTTAATGGGGTTTGTGTGATTAAGTCAGGCCTACCCAGATAATCTCTCTATCTTAAGGACAACTGTGCCTTAAATCTTGACATGGGCGCTACAGTAATAGCTCTCTGTGTTCACAAGTCCTGGAGATTAAAGTGTGAAACTTTAAGGTCCATTTTTAGAATTCTCCCTACTACCATTTCATCATAAAAACATCCCTTTTGTTAGATTAAGATGCCACTTGACCACTTAGGGGTCAGCAGGGAAATAGGAAAATTTTATAGATTATCTGTTTTAGGCTTTACCAATCAAATTCCATTATGAATCAACACCTATGGTGCCCTCTGTTATAAGCAGCAAACCAAGAAAATCCAATGATACTGGGAAACTCTTATCAAAATAATTATACACATTTGCTTATTTTTTAACACCTATAGGAAGAGGGGTTACCAACTTGTGTGAGAATACACTAGTCTTCTGCACTTCTAGTATCCCTGGGAACTTGAGCATGCAATTTACACTCAAAATTATGGAAAGAAGCAGGCAATTTACACATGGAAAGTGATTTATGTGTAATGCTCACTGCACCTACATTTTTAATAATGAAAAAAAGTTTAATAATAATAGAGTGCAAAGTAAATTATAACACACCCACAGGATGCAGCCATTTATCCATTCTTTCAACTTCTCAAAAAACAATTTATTGTTTACATACCATGTGTCAGGTACTGTTAGATGTTGGGAATGCATCAATGAGGCAAGAGAGACTTGGTGCTTTTCCTTCTGGAATTTATATTCTAGTTGAAGAGGAGAGACATTAATCAAATAATCACATAAACTAATATAAAATTGCAACCTCCGAAGGGTGCAGCCATTTTAAATAACAGCTATAATTTAAAAGTTTTCAAAGAAAGGGAGACAATTGCCTATGATATAAAGTTAAGTACAAAGAATCTACAGTTGTAGGTATAAAAAGATGCCAATATTACATGAACTTTGCAGGGAGAAAAGACTGGAAGGAAATAGCCAGATATTAATAGCAGTTGTCTTCTTTCATGTGTAGTTCACAAATCCTCTAATTTTCGTGTTACTTTTATAAATAGAAAAGTAAGTTCCCTTACAAAAAATGGGAAGTTTGTTTTTATTCTATCTACCCCTATAATCAGATTATAGTCTAGGCCAAATTTTCACATCTCCTTTGCTTGGAATAATTGGAAACATAAAAATAAATGCTAACCTCTCCAGTTACCTAACCTAACAAATTCCTACCCTGGGGCACCCATTGCATCAACATTCCAAAATCCCTCAAATGTTTTCCTGCAATAATTAATCCTGTTATATGTCAGCATTACTGTAGCAATACCCACTAGCTTCTTTGGCCAAGACCAATGTCTTTCCTTCTTATTCCAAAATCACTGCTTATGGAGGGCTCACCACATAGCTAGCACTATTCTAAATGCTTACACATATTGCCTTAAACTTGTATAATCAGACTGCATGGTGGGCATTATTATTCCCATTGCATAAATCAGGTACCAGATGCCTTTTTTTTTTTTTCAAATTAAGAAATGTCAAAGGTAAAAGTTGAGCCCAGGACTATCAAGCTCCCAGGAGCATGTCCTTTTCACTATTTTGATTGGCAGAATTCTTACATGGCCCCAAAATTATCATCATTCCCTGACATGCACGTCTTTTATAATCCCCTTCTCTTGAGTATGAGTAAGACCTGTGAACAGCATCACTCTGGGATTGTTACATTTTATGACAGAAATAATTTTTCAAGCATAATTAATGTTTGACTTTGAATTGATTGAAAGGGAGATTATCCTGGTATGATTAACCCAGTGAGGTGGGTTCTTTAAGGAGAGACCAGGGTGTTCCCTGAAGTCTAAGAGATTTACTTCCTGGCCTTGAAGGAACAAGCACCTACAGCTGCAAGGAATTCAAGTCTTTCAACAACCAGTGAGCCTGGAAGAGTCTCTTTAGCCTAAAATGGGATTGTATAGCACCTGCAAACACTTCAAGTCTGTTGAGATCCTGAGAAAAGGCTCAAGCTAATTCATGCCTAGAATCTTACATGTAGAGACTATGTGATAATAAATTTGCATTATTTTGAGCTGGCGCATTTGTATATTCCTTAGAAATAGGAAACTAGTACAGATACTTGACTCTGCTTCCTACCTCTGGTCTGACCTCCTCGTTTGGCTAAATAGTGATCCAGGTTTCTATTCAGGCTGGGGAATTGGGAGTTGGGGCTGGAGCATGTGAAGAATTGAAGTATCTATTCATGATGAGGTACTTGGAAGCATCAGATCCAATCATGAATGGCAAGAATTAAACCATCGCTCAGGGTCTGGAAGCAAAGACAAACTGATGGAATAAACAGGTTTCACTGAACCATCCTGGAGGCATCTCACAGAGCAAAAGGGAGCTGAACTTCTATGTGAGGTGGGGCCAGTGGACAAAAAAGGATTTAGAAGGCATCAAACTAGTGATTCCTCCTCCTGATCTTCCCTGCCTTCACTGTACCACCTTCCATCCCTAACCTCCTTCTCCCCATAGCTGACATGGATTCCCATGAAGTCAAGTTGAGTTCAAACATAAATGTTAGGTTACAGTGTTGGGGACCTCTCTGGGCTTCAGTTCAAGCCCTGGATGTGATAATGAAGAGGATGGGGGATTTAGGGTTGCCCATTCCAGGAAGATTCTCATCAAGACTCTTTCTTTACTTTGGAAGGTGGCCTCATGGGGGACACTTAGCACAAAGTCCTGTAAAATCTGCTTTGATGTCAGTGATGGTTTTAAACAAGATGGATCTGACCAGTGAGATCCCAAACCTTTTGTGGGGGGCAGATGGTTTTCTAAATTTCAGGAGAACTAAAAATGTCTGATGACTCCTATGACACAGGTCCCTCTGCCAACACTTTAAATTCATTTGGTGAGTTCTAATCTTTTGATTTATGGGTATCATGCTCAAAATAGGGAATCCCCTGAAAGAAATGACTCAGTTTAAGGTTTCCTCGATCAACAGACAGCAACAAATATCACACTGTTTCTTGGGAGCAGATGTGATCATATAAGGAATAAAAACTTAAGAAAATACTGAGGGGCCGAGGAGTAAACAGGAGAGCAAACATTTGCAGAATGGACATGGGCGATGCTGGATTCTAAAGGCAAATGCTCCCCATTGCATCTGGGGTCCTTAGCAGTTTGGGTCTGCATGTGTCACTGTATTCTGCTGAAGCAGAAATGTCCTTTAGTTCTATTGAATTGAGGCAATCTCCATTCCCAATCTCCAGGTCAAAATTCACCATTATTCCTCACTTCATTTACATAATAGGAAATTTAAACCCCACTCCCAAAGTCACATATGAAACATGAAGTTGGTGAAAAGGATCTTCAACTAACAGAAGCAAGTACTGAGAAAGCAAAACCCACAACTTAGTAACTAAGGAGATTTACACAGGTCAGGACCAAAGCACAGACAGAGAAAAAATGACCAGAAGCTTAACAGACACCATCTGTAAAGTAGTCTCAAAATACAGGCCAAAGGATTGTTGCCTGGAACATAGCCATTGGGGAGCTCTCAGTTTCACCTGCAGGGTGGGCACTGGAGTGACACTGTTACTGTGTGTGGTATTGTCCCCTATCCAGACACCCAGCTACATGGGTCACAAACCAGACTCAAAAACTCAATCAACAGACAGCAACAAATGTCACACTGTTTCTTGTGAGCAGATGTGATCATAAAAGGAATAAAAACTTAAGAAAAGACTCAGGAATCTTCCACAGTGAGGAACGCAGCTCCAACCACATTTTCCTTCCCCATTCTTCTCCAAATGTACTTCCTACCCCTTTAGGGCCCTGCCATCCCAAATATTTCAGGCCATTTGCCTTTGTGCGTAGCCGAACTTGATTCCTCTAAGAAGAAGATCGACCATGTCAAACAGGAGCTTGTTTACCTGAGGGCAGGGAAGAGGGGAGGTGAGTGTGATGAGGAAACTCCCCCTAGGTCAGCCCAGGAAAATAGTTGGCACTTCTTTTTGAAACAGAGGCAAAGAGGCCAATTTAACAGGGATTATGCTGCCTTAGAATTTAGCATGCAGCCATACTACTGGGGCATCCAATCCCATCAGATCTCAGAAGCTGGTTAATGCTTGGATGGGAGACCTAGCCTGGGAACACCAAGTGCTGTAGGCTTGGGAGAATGACCCAGCAACCCACTCTCAAAAAAATAACCAGCCATTGAAGACCCTATGAATAGCACAGAAGTTTCATCTGTTGTACATATTGTTGCTATGAGTCTGACACCAACTCAATGGTACCTAACAACAAAAGAATTTAGGAGGGCGTTGGTAAAGTGCTGGTAAAGTGCAGTTGGTAAAGTGCTGCTCTGTGCTCTCTGAGGCCCTGGGTTTGATTCCCAGCACTGGAAAAATGGGAGACTGACTTGGCAGCCCACTCCTGAAACAATCAGCCATTGAAAACCCTATGAATAGCAGAGAAGCACTGACATAGTGCTGGGCATGGCACAGTGTAGAGTAGTGTTCTGTCTATTGTATGTAGAGTCACTATGAGTAAGACTTGACAGTACCTAACCACAACAACAACAGGAATTTAGGAGAATTCTGAACAATGAGCTGAAGTGGACATTGAAGATTATTTGGATGTGCATTTGCTCCACTATTCATGCAGGGACAGTTACTGTAGGGGCCATGCATTCTGCCAGTTGCTGAATTTCCAAAGGCCAAAGGAAGTTGGCAGTACAGAAAAGGGAACCTACCAACAGCAAATGTCACACGGGTGAAGGTGCTGCAACAGGGGCAAAGTGCAAGATCTGCAGAAGAGGAAGACAAAGTAGCAAACAGTCCACTTTCTCTGAGGCAAATTCTCAAAGTCCTAGGGTTACAGGTTCTCAAAAGCAAATCTCTCCCGGAAGCCCCATGTGAATCTTTATATGTGACTTTGCTCCCAGTTTTCTATTATCACCAGCTAAGTAAATGTTTCTGATTGATTGATGCAAAATCCTTATCGCTGAGGTTGCTAATGGCGTCTAGTGAAATTTGAAAGTTCAAGTAAAATAAATACAAACATCATATCCTCAAATATTATACAATATAACTTTAGCGTTGGGTCATAACAAAGAAGAAAAGATACATTTCAATTGTGCCTTAGTGTGGGTAGAGGAAGCAGCTCAGGGAACAGAGATAAGAAGGCTGTCATGTTCCAAATGGCAGCAACTTCAAAGGAGAAGGCTTTTACATTTATGGGGATTTGATTATCTAGAGAGATAAGAGAGAAAGCAGTAAGGGAAATCAAAGAGAAATAAAACTCCAGAGATTGTCTGAGAAACCAGGTTTTTTGGGAAAAAAAGAGATCATTCAGCAAGTTGTTTTCTATCAAGGGCAAAATCCTCAAAGCCAAGATTTCCAAGTTGGTATTATGTGAATTCTTCACAGCAAAGACAAAAAAAATTGAAAACCAAGGATACTTAGATAAATCCTATTTTAAAAAATTTAAAGCATTGATTCAAGTTATCAAAGAGGGATTTTACAAAAATATGGATTGCTTTGGAAGATGCCTGTAAACTGATAATAAGATTTATTGGGAACCAAATTTTAGCCTCTAGAAAGCACATAAACTCTTTGAGTCCATTGACACTGCATTTCCACATCAGGAATTTCAGTCCTAAATTCTCAACAATAATGAACAAGCCGAAAGTTAACAGTGAAACAAATAAGAAGATGCGGAGGAGGTGTTTTTCTTTCCTTTTAACTGATCAACTAATAACAACATTCCCTGGACTGTAAACATCATAGCCACCCACACACATACACACACGTGCACACCCATACATGCATCTGTACACACACACACATTTGAACACCAAAAAAGGGAAAGCTGGACTCAGTTCACAACCTGCTTTAGTGAGTGCTTATAGAAAGCCAGAGAAAGAGGGGAGAGAGAGGAGAGATGGGAGAGAGAGAGAGGGAGAGGGGGAGAGGGGGGGAGAGAGAGAGAGAGAGAGAGAGAGAGAGAGAGAGAGAGAGGAAGAAACACTTCATAATTGGAGTGATGGTGGTTATTTTGGAATTCTTCAGGTCCTGCTCATTTATACACAGATCTTATGTCACAAGGTGATTACAACTGACAGCTGCCCGAGCCTACCTATTTAGAGAAACTGCTCTCCTTTTGCCTAGTTGGGAAAATAAACCTTACAGTAACTGAGTCCATTCTTCATTTCATTTTTCCAGCCCACACTTTGTTCATAGCTGACCCAATCTATAAACATAAGTCATCCAGCCTCTAACTCAAGGGAAGAAAGTGGAGAAGCCAAGGGATTAGGCAGGTCCAATTCATCACCTGGAAAATAAACAGGGCCCTGCTACACTCCTGGTCAGAAGATAGCAGCTGGGTTATAACTAAGTGTCCCAGCCGCGGTTGTTGAACAGGACCTAACCAATAAAAACTTGACCTTGAGGAACAAAGAGAATCAGAAGAGAGATGATCAGTCCCAGAGAGATGAGTCTTGTTCTCTGTAAAATGACAGTAGAATTCCTTGTACTTCTTTGGTTCTCTACTTTACAAGACACATTAGCAAACGTGTTCTCAACTGTTGGTCCTCCCAGCCTCATTAGGGAGCCAGTCTCAAAAGCCCAGCCGGGATGACTTCAAAAGACACTACCTCACTCTGTCACTTTATCATCGTACAAGAGCCATAAGTTCATTTTTTTTGGTTCTTGAATAAAAGGTTGTTTTCAATGTGACCAGTCTCTAGTGAAGCTTGGTTATTAAAGCTCCTAGAGCTGAGAGAGAAATTTGAAAAAAAAAAAAAAAAGAAAGAAAGAAAGAGAAAGAAAAATATAAGGGTAATAATCTACCAAACATAAGAAGCATGACTTTAAGGCGCCAAAGCTGATAATATTTTTAAGCTTCTATTGCTGACTTGTTGTTGTTGTTGTTAGGTGCTGTCGAGTCGGTATCCGACTCATAGCGACCCTCTGTACAACAGGGGAAACACTATTGTCAGTGCTTCTCTGCTGTTCATAGGGTTTTCAGTGGCAGGTTGATTTTTGGGAGGGGGCTGCCAGGTCCTTCTCCCAAGCCTACGGCTTCCGGTGTTCCCTGGTGGTCTCCCATCCAGGTACTAACTAGGCCCGACCCTGTTTAGCTTCGGAGATCTGACGGGATCCGATGCCACAGGGCTACAGCTGCAGGCCTATTGCTGACTAGCAGAGACTAAGTCAGCAGTGTTTTCACTGTAGTATCCCTAGTCTGGGAATGCCTAGGGCTTGTCAATGTTTTTGGAGTCCTTTTATTGGATGTATATTTAGCATGAGGTCGAGGGTCTCCCAAGAAAATCAAGCTTTCTTCTTCATAGTCACACTCTGTTTTAAGCCAAAGTCTTCATTTCTAATTACTCAGGCTGTCCACTCAAGTTATTATAACAATGTCAGTTTGGAAGATATTAAAAAAAAATATGATGCTGATTTCAAAGTCTAACTCCAGCAGAGGAATTTCTCCACATCCCCACAACCAGAAGATGCCTCAGTAGAAGGATGACAGCAGCTTATTGCTGTTTGCATCTACTGTGTGTGGTACAGTGGCTGTCACATAAGACAACACCAAGGGACAGCTTCATGGGCAAGTGAGCCGCTCAGTCACACATGGACCCTTGCTTAGAAGGGTGCGCTAGGTTTGAATGGTATTTCCAGTATTTAATAACTTTTTAGTTGTTGAGAAAGCTATATGTATATATATAAACTGTGTTGTTGTTGTTGTTGTTGTTGTTGTTGTTGTTGTTGTTAGGTGCTGTCGAGTTGGTATCTGACTCATAGCAACCCTCATAGGGTTTTCAATGGCAGATTGTTTTGGGATTACCTTGGGAGTGGGTTGCCACGTCCTTCTCCCATAAACTGTATTATCTAACTGCTAATAGTTTAAGGACTTAAGATAATACCTATAAAACAAATACTACAAAGTAAGCACTCAAAGTCGGACACTTTCACTATTTGTCATCATTATTTTTATCCATTTGGATAGTGTTGGAACTACCAGACATGATACAAAAAGAAGAAATACACAGAGAAGATCTCTAGTAATACTCCATAGTAAACAAGGGAAGTAAGTCGGCCACAATTTTTGTTCTAAAACTCATTTCAAAGCATAGCATTTTTGTAAAAATATCTGACTCTATTTCTTTCTTTATTTAAAGTACTTGGGAGTTGAACCCAAGGCTTCATGCATGCCAGGCAAATGCTCTAACCCTGAGCTGTATCCCAGCCACATTTTTATGTCTTATTTTGAGACAGGCTCTCTCTAAGTTGTACAAGCTGCTTCTGGTCTCAAACTTGTGATTTTCATGCCTCTGTCTTCAGAGTCACTGGAGTTATAGGCATGCACTGCAGTGCCCAGCTTGACATCATTGTAGAGTTCAAATAAAACCAAAGAGATAAAAGTGTTTGAAAATATGTCAAACTATGTTAAATCATATTTTAACTACTTTTGCATTATCCTGTCTCATACACAATTTTAAAAGCTTTTTTCTATATGTGTTATTTGTTGTGTACTGTTAGTCACAATCTGTGACCATTTCTCTCCCTTGATGACGATCATTCCCTTATTCTAGAAAGAAAACCTTATAATAACTGCAACAAAAGAAATAAAATACTTTTTTTTTTTTTTTTGGTACTGGGGGTTGAGCCCAGGGAGGGTCTCGTGCCTGCATGCTTTGCAAGTGCTGGACCACTGAGCTGCAAGCGCCCCCCCCCCTTTTTTTTTTTTTTTTTTTTTTTTTTTTTTTTTTTTTTTTTTTTTTTTTTTTTTTTTTTTTTTTTTTTTTTTTTTTTTTTTTTTTTTTTTTTTTTTTTTTTTTTTTTTTTTTTTTTTTTTTTTTTT
>VMDO01002693.1:74823-90206 GCA_007922755.1 Pedetes capensis | reverse complement strand
CCTCCTGAGCCTCAAAATACTTTCTTAAGAACTAGAATTTTGATGTGAGAACATGCTCTTTTGTTAGGTGGAAACTTTGAAAATCCACTTAGGGTAAAGTTTAAAAAAGGTTAAAAAGAAACCTGACTGCATGATCTACCCACCTTCTTGCCCAAAGGCCATATTGAGGAACAGTCAATAGTGATGTTTCTGCTAACTGTTCAGTCCTTGTTTAGCTGAGTGGTTTATATAAGTGAGGTGAGGACATTAGTTATATTTCTTGACCCAATAGAGAGGATTTCTTAGAATTTCTGGGAAGGCAGGAAGTGGGCCAGGAAGAGAAACTCCAGTGTAAACACAGAGAGACCTAACAAGCAATTTTGTTAAGTAAGATATGATATAAAACCTGTTCTCCATCTTACAACTGAATTGTCAGTAAAATACCGTTTGGTGGAAGATGCACTGAAATGTGTGAAGAGCACTGCTCAGGCTGGGCATAGGAAGTCAAGTGTGTCCAGGATGCAGAAGTCTTTACCTGTCACATCATCTCCATGAGAAACACAGGATGGCTATGGAATTTGATACTGGCTTTTATATGAACATAATCAGATAGGAATATAAGAGGTCTAATGTTTAAAATACTAATGCCACTGATAATCTCTTTTTCTATAGCATTTTTGTATTAAAAACTTTCTCTTTTCAACTACTGGCAAGGACCACAAAAGAAAAGTGGGGGACTGGAAAATGAAGATAGTAACTGGACTAAATGTTGTCAACTGGGGCTTAATGATAATGGCCACTGCCTTCTGTGTTTCATCCTGACTCAGAGATGAGAAGACTGAGATCTATACTTTCTAGACACCCTAGACTCTCTTAGACTGAGGAATATGAATGAAGTTGAGGCTCTGTGAGTGAATAAGCCCACTGAGGTGGAGAGGACCTTCCAAGGCAGGAGTAACAGGGAAGCCAAGAGCGGCTGAGCTCCACAGCAATCTTTTTTGTCACTTGCTTGTGTCTTGGGGGCAGCAGGTATGTTTCAGTAGAAATAGATCACAACTACTGTGATGAATCCTGGACTGCTTTTCAATAGCTGTTTGAGTAACTTCACGAGCATTTATTTCCCTGGGTGAAATCCTGTCTGGCCAGAAGTACTTATCAGACATTTATTTTTCCCTTGCTGAATCAGAACTAATACAATACATATTAGATCAGCCATATTAATAGGTTTCTGGATTTAAAGGTTTTACTTGTGATTAGCATGGTCACTCTCTAAATTTTTCTGCAAAAGGAAGAAAAGCAACTTTCTTCTTGCTATCTTAATTTATTCGATTCTATTAATATTTAGAGAACTCCCATGAAGCAATGGCATCACTTATTCAATTGATGAAAAACTTTACCACCACGGGGTATGCAATTCCACATCTTAAAACATTCAATTGCCATCAATAAAACAGAACAGCTACCATTAAAACAGTCAGATTGAATGGAGCTTCCAGAGGAAGCACCTTAAATGAGATTCGTACTGTGGCCTTGGGTCCAGCTGTGGACACCTTAACAAAACAGAGAAGTCAGATAAGTTTCTTTACCCACCTTCAAGCATGGCATGTTGCTTCTTCCATTCCCTTTTTGCAATCATTTACCTCTTTTGAATTCCCACTAGATTCCCACTTACCTAACCTCCATAGGAATCCAGATGAAACTTCTCTCCTCCAGGGACATTTCTTTGATCCACTTGCAATCATCTGCTGTTTTATAATGCCCAGACCTCTTCCATTCCCCCATTATTTATGATATTGCAGTTTGATTCCTATTTACTCTTTTGTGGATTTAGAAATACATTTAACTTCCCTTAAATCTGTCCAGACTGTCAACTCAAGATGCTAAGGGCTGGGGTTTTGGGCCCGCTCTCTCTCTCTCTCTCTCTCTCTCTCTCTCTCTCTGTGTGTGTGTGTGTGTGTGTGTGTGTGTGTGTGTGTGTGTGTGTGTGTGTCGTCTTTTACTTCATCTCTAGCACCTAGCACTCCATATTTGGCCAGCTATCCATAAATGTTTTCCAAATGAACAGGTTGTATTATCAACAGATCTCAATCCATCAAAACTGTATGACCTCCATGCATAGTTTAGAGTTGTTATAGGACTAATTTCTAAGCCCCCTGGCATCCTGGGGTTGCTGCATGTCTAGCACTAACCAGTAGAATCTGAGTAGAAGTGATGTGTCCTTCCTTGGATGGAGTACTCAAAGCAGGTCTCTTTCCCCTCCAATGGCTATAAATAAAGAAAGACTCAGCCCTAGATAGGGAAATATAAAACAAGACATAGATCTTCAAGTTACCATATAGGAGGAGCCATTTGTCCACTTGGGAAACTTATATTGAGCAGTTACCTAAGTGTGAAAAAAATATTCTATTGTCCATACAAAGTATAGAAGTTTAATTCATAACAGCTAAGAATTAGAAACAACCCAAATGATCACTGACTAGAAGGTGGATAAACATATATGGCATATCCATACAAGAGAAAACTATTCAACCATAAAAAAGGAATGTTCTATTGATAGATACAAACATGGATGAATCTCAAAAAGCTATTACTCTAAGCAAAAAAGGTAGACACAAAAAAGTTATATACTGGATAATTCCATTAATATAATTTTCTAGAAAAGGTAAAACCATAGGAACAGAAATCAGAGCAGTAGTTGTTAGGTTTAGGGGATGGAAGAAGGAGACAAATAAAAGACATTAAAAGGGAACTTTCTGGGGTGATTGAAATTTTCAATACCTTGATTGTGGTAGTGGGTACTTAGCTGTATTTGTCAAAGTTCATTTAACTGTATACTTACAAAAGGGTAAATTTTACTTTATATAAATTATTCCTCAGTAAACCCGATTTTACAAAAGTCAACAATGGAATCGTAGAATTTATTTGGTACACAACCAAATATTTAGCATCATCCCAACTAAAACACCAATGAAGAAAGGAGGGATAAAGCCACACACTACCAGGGCTGCTTTTGCATGCTCCAAGAAGCCCTGCATGGTGCTGAGCTCATAATAAGTGCTCAGGAAAAAGGTGCTGAAGTCAACTTAATTTCTCTCCCACAATTTGTGCATTCTGTGGTTTGCCTACAATCATTTTTATATCCATTCATCCATTTCCTCCTATCACTGCACACCATAAAACAAAAGCTGCCAAGCTCCATACTCTGAAAACATGCTTTTCAAATACTTTCCATGCAAGCAATCAGACATTAATCTGGTTTATTCATAAGGTGATTTTTCTTTCTAGCTGCTGGAGCCACTTAAACATTTAATATCCATAAAACTGCTTTAATTTTTTAAGAACACAAATGGGGATTCCATTGCCCTGAATATGGAATCATTTGGAGGCATAGCAACAAGTCCCACTGTATCATTCAGAATTTACTCCCTAGTAACCCTTGAACAATGGTCTGATCTTCTTGGTGATCCTTCATACTCATGGATCTGGAAGCTGAGTTTGCCAATACTCCAAGATTCCCCTGCCCTTACGCCTTATAACCACCCTTTTCTACTCTGGGAGTATTTAATACTACTAACATATCACTGGCTACAGCCATACTACCCTGGCATCTGATCCCATCTGATCTCAGAAGCTAAACAGGGTTGGACCTGGTTAGTCTTCGTATGGGAGACTGCCTGGGAATACCAGGTGCTGTAAGCTTAGAAGTACCTGGCAGCCCACTCCCACAACAACCAGCCATTGAAAACTCTGTGAATAGAAGAGAAGTATTGACAATAATGTTGGGAATGGCACAGTGCTGGGTAGTGTTTCGTTCTGTAGTACATAGGGTCTCTATGAGTTGGACACCAACTTGACGGAATCTAATAACAACATATCAGTGAACCTATCCCTCAAAATTAATCAGAATAAGTGAAAGTATACTGGAAAACAATTTAAGAAAGGAAATAGATTTTCTATTCATGATTTTCCAGAAAGTACTTCCCAAGAAATGTGCAGAGTTACAATATTAAAATATTGTGCAAAGAAAATGATTGAAGGCTTTGGAACCGTTCCAACGTACATTGGAATCCCAATTCACATATTTACTAGTTCTGTGTTACGGGCAGGTAATTTAAGCTCTCTGAGCCTCAGTTTTCTCATCGGTCAAAATGATAAGATAAACTAATTGACAAAAAGGGGTTAAGGATTTTATATATTATCCCTCCCAAGGCTAGCTCTACGGGTAAGTAAGACCTGTTAGAAAGGCAATGTTCAATATAAATCAATGAATGTTTAACAAGAAGAATTTTTGGGTACAAAAGACATTAGATCACTCTTGCATATCAGAACTAAGAATGGTCTAGAAGTGAAATCATTTTCAAATTTGAAGCAATTTGTTGCACTATAAGGTACGGTATAAATGAACATCTGGGCATGAGATCCACATGGTCAAGAACTCTGTTTTTACAATAATTGCTCCAGCCTGGCACATAGTAGGGGATCAAAGTTATGAAATGTTAAATAACACAAGGACTCTGAACTGATCTCACCATAACAATTGTTATCACCCCAATGGGCTTTGGCTTCCTTGAGCAGGAAGAGATTATCTAAAACGGTACTTCTAACTCTGAAATGCAATAGTTTATAGCTCCTAAAAGTGAACAGGGCCTTAAGGGGTCATCTGGTTTAATGCTATTCTTGCTGTCTCTGCTTTCACCCCTAGCAGTAGGGCACTTAAACCTGTGACGGACTGCTGCCCATCCTTTTGATGAAATACATATAAATGACACTGCATTGTATTTTTGTGTCTCCTCTTATGCGCCATTAATAATTCCCTACCTTATAAAAAAAAATCTCAGTACCTACTAACTGAAATGTCAAAATTCACATACCAAGATTATAGTTACTCTAAGAATGAAGTGAAATACCTCGGAAAGAGCAATTTATATTCTAGGGGCCACTGCAGTCCTCAAGATACTGCACAGTGCCTTGACATTATCAGAGGCATGTGGAAGTAAAATCTGTCTCCCAAGACACATTTTTCTCTGGTCAGACAATTAATGAGAGAGGCTATTAAAGCTAATCTGTGGTGGTTAGCATTTGAAAAGGAGTTCCTTGAAAAATGGGCTAAGAAAGAAGACATTAAAATAGAGGGACCAAAGTGGGTGATGGTGCTATTCCCCACCGGAGGGATGAGGGACTAAGGGACAGATAATGTGAACAGATGATGGATGAATCAGTAACGTGAACAAATGGCAGAGCAAGAGCTGTCTGCAGCTCAATGACATTTCTGGGGACTTTGCCTGACTAAAAGAAGCAGAACTGCCATGGATTAGTTAAGTACTCAGTCATTCTTACGATTGTTGTTGTTGTTAGGTGCCATTGAGTCAGTATCTAACTCACAGTTACCCTATGTGCAACAGACAAAACACTATTGTTGTACTTCTCTGCTATTCATAGGATATTCAATGGCTGATTGGTTTTGGGAATGGGTTGCTGGGTCCTTCTCCCAAGCCTACAGCACCTGATGTTCCCAGGAGGTCTCCCATCCAAGTACTAACCAGGCCAGACCCTACTTAGCTTCTGAGATCTGATGGTATTGGATGCCACAGTGGTATGCCTGCATGCCTTCTTAGGATTATACAAATATAATTTGTAAATTTTTAAGTTTTCAATATTAAATAAATAAAACATGTCCTCTTACCTCTCCGATAATAAAATTTCTTTCTTAAGTCCTTATAACAAAGATATTAGTGGAAAGTTTGGTGAAAATTGCTACAATTTGACAATTGAATGATAGCAGGATCATTAGAATGGTTGAGGAGAGCCAAATGGGAGGGAGAGGACACAGAGCAGGTATCTGAATAAACATGATGACTTGGATGGGCTTTGCTGGGCAATAAACATCTCCATGAAGACACCCTAGAACTCTACTTTTTACTCATACAAGTCTGTTTGGGGCCGGGGAGACTTTCCAAGGCATCTGGCCTCCATGCATTCACTCTGTGCTCCAGTATTCTTGGATGTGGCACATCTTCCATCTCAGCACAAAGGATTCCTCACTCATCGGGATGTAAAAAGAGGGAACAGAGAACTCTCCATTTCTGAATACCACATGGAACAACTTTGCAGAGACCAAAAGGCCCTGCCCCAAGCTATCTTACTGAGCAGTTGTCTATACCCCGGATTCAGCTTCATTACCACACAGGATCCTGAGTTGCCCACTCTTCCTGCAATGCTGAAAATCAAGTCATCCCATGTGAAATTTGAATATAAATAGAAGGAAGAAGACACAAGTCATTCCTGGAGCTCACCACAAGGGTAAGGAGGGAAGAAACAATTCACACTGGGAACTAGTGGAGAAGGTACAGATCACAGTATGACTCTTGGAATAGTTTAGACGCCTGAAAGAGACAGGTTGCTAAGCATCTGGAATGCTCCCCCCAAAGTCAGATTCCTGCCCTGACACTTGCTTCTTCCCAGACAGGTGGTTCTTAGTCCCCACACGAAATGTAGCCATTCAAGAGCAAACATGGCCCCCATGTGGTGGATATGCAAAGACCCAGAACTCACAGAGCCAAGCTTGCAATTTACCTGGTAAGTGTGTGGATTATAGTGCTCCTGACACAGTAGCCCCTTTGGAAAGCTCTCTTCTTATAGGAACTAATTCTTAAGCCTCTCAGCACTATGAAGCAAATGCTGCTATTGTTCCCACTCTATCTGAGGAAATAGACAGGTAGAGGTTAAACAACTCGCCCATAAACAATACAGCTATTAAATGCAGGTGATAGGATAGCGACCCTGAGAGCCTTGCTCACAAGACTGCTGCTCCAGAACATCCACTCCTATTTTGATTCCTAGATCCTCTCAACATGGGTCTCACTTCACATCCCTGACACCTTCGCTGAATACAAGTTAGTCCTGAGTTCAAGTTGCTGTCTCCTCCTGCAAAATCACCTTAATGCTGACCATTTACTGAATTTTCATTAAAAAGAAAACAAACAAAACAGCTGCCTTCTGTCCCTAATCCTATTCCCACTTCCAGCAATGCATTAGAAATGCCTTCCCCAAGACTCAGCAAATGCTCCACCACTGAGCTATGCCCCAGCCAGCCACAGCTCCAAGTGCTGGATACATAGGGAAAAAAATTGACAAAAGCTTTTCCTTCATAAAGAGAAATAAGCCATCTATTCAGGAAATCTTCTGGCAGTGGTAGCACTGTGGCATCCTATCCTGTCAGATCTCAGAAGCTAAGCAGGGTCAGGCCTGGTTAGTAATTGGATGGGAGACTGCCTAGGAACACCAGGTGCTGTAGGCTTGGGAGAAGGACCCTGGCTACCCACTCCCAAAAAACAATCAGCCTTTGGAAACCCTACAAATAGCAGAGAAAGACTAGCAATACTGTTTTTCCTGTTGTATGTGGAATTGCTATGAAAGACTCCAACTTGATGGCATCTAACAACAACAACAACAACATTCAGGAAATAAACTTCAAAGAAAAAATAAATATATATTAAAAAGCCTTCTGAAGAAATGCAAATCAAGATGGGGGAGTAAAGATAATGGGAAGGCACTGCAGAATGAGTAGAAAGGAAAAGCCTGGGTTCCTCGTATGTATGCAAGCAGAGATCTGAGTGAAATGAAAGACAAGTCATGTGACCCTTGGCAAGAAGAGGTAGAAGGGAGCACACAGTCCCTGAGATGGGAATGCGCTTGGCGTGTGTTTGCAGTAGCAGCAAAGGAGCCCAGCATGACTGGAGAGTTGTATGGAATAAAATTAAAGGAATCAGAAACCTCTCCTTGGCCAAAATGTACCTCCGTGATATGCCCCTGTGTGGGTGTGTCAGTATGCCATTAACAGGTTCAGAGATGCAGTGGCATGGTCTACCTTATGTTTTCTTTTCTTTGTTAAAGCTTATGTTTTCCAAAATGAATGACATGCTCTCTGCCTACAAAAGTCTCTTTGTAAAAGTGGGTGGGTAAAAGAGACATGGAAAAGAACAAAGTTGAGCACGCTGACCTCAAGATTTATTATAAAACTTCAGAAGTAAAAATAGCATGATATTAGCACAAAACTCTGTCTCTGGCTTTTCCCATGGCTTATTGAAATAGAATAGTCTAGAATGAGACCAACATGAATATGAACAACTGAATTTTACACACAGGAAAAGATTGTTTAGCAAGCAAATCACAGTTTACTCAGCAAATGGTGCTGGAGCAATTAGATGTATATTATGAAAAGAATTCATTAACTTTGATACAAACCTTGCACCATATACAAAAAGCAATTTGTCAGAAGCACTGTATGCTGCAGGTAAGCTGCAAGGCTGGCTCCATGAAGCTTTTGGCACTGCTCTGTGGGCTCTGGGTCTTCAAGCATCCTTTACATAAGGACCGTCTTTGTACTTGGAGTCTTCTGAAAGCCTGCACACTATATGATTTCATTTATTTGTCATCCTATGAAAGACAACACTACAGAGATAGTAAAGAGGTCAGAGGCTGAGGAGGAGGTAGGGAGGCCAGGATTGACTCAGTGGGACATCCATGCCTCCCTAGAGGACCTTTGAAAATATAAGCAGGCATTGTAAAATGGGAGTTTATCACAGCACTTAGGAATTTAGTGGGAGGCAGCCAAAGTTGTCAAATGACCTACAGGATTTAGGAAAGTCTCATGAATTGATTTTTTCAATTAACATTGCTAATATTACATCCTATTTAAAAAACCTCTGTTGGAGTACCTAAGGACATGAAAGAATTCAAAGAGCTTTATAAATTCAAATGTTAGCACTAAATAATTAAGCGTTCATTCAATTTTCTATCTTATTAAAGGGAATTCTATAACTAGAATCCGTGTGTGTGTGTGTGTGTATGTGTGTGTGTGTAAATGCATTTGTACAAACTAGAAAAAAGCACCAATTCTATATCTAGAGCCCAGGTGCTAATTCTAGTTCTTCCTCAGATCCACTGCATGACCCTGAGAAGCCAGTTTCTTTCTCTTGGGTCACATAGCTTCCTGATTCATGGATTAAATATTCGTTCTAGTTAATTTCTAATGTGCCATGAAGCTCAACATTTCCATGACTCTAAGACCCATAAAAAGCTCATTATTCTCTCTGTGCTTTAATAAGCAAATGTGACCAGTGCAGGTAGATTAAATAAAGGAGCTAAAGATTGATAGGGGATACCTTGTGTTTTTCCGATAAAGGTTAAGTCCAGTGAAATGACAGCAGTGCTGGAGTAATGGCACCAGGAGTTGACAAAGGCCAATGGCAAGGTTGTTGCACACTTCTACTGGTGATATTTTCAGACAACTCACAAGCAGAGCTACAAAAATGCCGGGTATATGCTCTTCATTGGGTAAACTATTATGTCTGAGCAGAGATGTAACTGGTTAAGAAGGATATTTGAATACAATCATTAATTTATTCTATGAACATTTCGGAAGCACAAGTGGGATGACAGGCCTGAGCAAGAAATAGTAAGAGAAAGAGAAGACGTAGACCCTGCCATCACAGGGCTCACAATTAGTCAGCAAGGAAACAGAGAAACACTTTTTAAAGACATAACAAACATGATAAAATAAGAGAGTCACAGGTACATGAAAGAGAGAAGACATATCTCCAAAAGAAAATAGAGTTTTGCAGGTCCTTAAGAGATGTAGGGGTCACCCAGGAAGGAACTGGGCTGAGGCTGGCAAGAAGGGTGAGAGAGCCTTTTGAGGCCAGTGAGACAACACATTGAGCCATGAGACAGCAAGGTCTGTTGGGGAGAAGATAAGCAGTTTAGCTTGTTTTGACAGCAGAGTGATTATTAAGAAATAAAACAGTCTCTTTTCTGGCCAAAACCATAGAGGGTGCCAAAGAGAAGAAAAAGAAGGTCACTCCCGTGTCAGACACCCTGAGAAAAAGCAAAGGAATTTTGCAGAGCTGAACATCAATCACCAGAGAAAGATTTTTACCCAAAAGATACTTTGATAGCCCAGAAGGAAGCTTTATCTATAGAAAATGCTAAGCACTATGACCAGGCACACAGATAGAAGTACAGAACTGAGATTTGCATAACTAGGACAGTGAGAAAAGCTGATAATTTCCAGGTACCTGCAGAGCTACAACTCATATTTATCATCAGGATCATAAGGACCAGTAGTGTGAGCCCCAAAGACTGAACAGTGTTATTGTTTTTTGCCTTTGCCAGATCTTTAATGGCACTTTTGTTAAACTCGACAAGGCTTCAAGTAACATGCCAAGAATTGTGAAATCATATATTGCATAGGCATACCAGAACCTGAAGTCAGTAAATGAACTAATCTACAAGTGTAGTTATGGCAAGATCAATTAAAAAAAAACAAATTGCCTTGACAGATTGCACTTCAATTGCTCGATCTCTTGGTAAATATGGATTATCTGCATAGAAGATCTGATTCAGGACAGCTATACTGTTGGGAAACACCTCAAAGAAACAGATAACTTCCTGTGGCCCTTCAAATTATCTTCTTCATCAAATGGAATGAAGAAAAAGTCCATTTTGTAGATGGAAGAAACATTGCAATAGAGAACACCAAGTAAACAAGATTATTAGAAGAATCACGGGTTTTTTTTTTCTGTAATTTGTTCAGTTAATAAATAGTTGTTTTTGTTGTTGTTGTTGTTGTTGTTGTTGTTAGGTGCCATCGAGTCAGATCCAACTCATAGTAACCCTATGTACAACAGAACAAAATATTCCTAGACACTATGCCATGCTCAGCATGATGTCAGTGCTTCTCTTGCTATTCATAGGGTTTTCAAAGGCAGATTCTTTCAGGGGTGGGGTCATCACATCCTTCTCCCTAGCCTACAGCGCCCGGTATTCCCAAGTGATCTCCCATCTGAGAACTAACAAGGCCCTACCCTGCTTAGTTTCTGGCAGGATCGGACCCCAGGGTGCTGTGGCTATAGATGCAATACATAGTAACTGCTCTAAAATTGGAAAAACAATAAAATTAGAAATGCAAAAGATAAGACTGGATTGGCTTGGGCCAGCTGTTGGCTATGCACGTTCTCTGGTGGGCTACAAGGATCACTGAGCTATTTCTCCTAGGAGAATAATATGAACAGATTGGAGTTAGTGACATGAAAAGATAAGGTAACTGGTATTAATAACAAATTTAAGGACAAAAAGTCTATGGAAAGGAGTTGCTGTGGCTTGGATGCGATTTGCCTATACTGTCTAAAGGTTCATGTGATGGAAGCTTGGTTCTGAGTATGGTGGTGTTGAGACATGGTGTGGGACCATTATGAGGTGACTAACGAGTGGTGGTTGAGTTGTTGAAGGTGCTGCCCTCAGAAGGAATTAATGTAGGTCTCATGGAGTGACATAGTTCTTGAGAGAGTAGGTGGTTATAAAAGAACAGATCTGGCTCCTCCGCATTCTCTGGCCTCCACAGTATTGTGACACCACCCACCATAAGGTCCTCTCTAGAGTTGAGCACATGTTGGCACTATGCTCTTGATTCTCCAAAACTGTAAACTAAATAAAGCTTACCTAGCCTTATTATCCCAGCACTGAAAAAATGGAAGAAGAATGTGGCAGTCCACTCCCAAAGCAATCCTGAAACAATCAGCCATTGAAAACTCTATGAGGGTTGTTATGAGTTGGATGCAACTCTACAGCACCTAACAGCAACAACATTACCCAGGCTCAGATATTTTGCTATAACATCAGAAGATGGACTAATATAAGAAGAGGGAACTTTTTTCCACAACTACAACCTACGTGATTGTGAGAGAGGGAAAGAGTATGATTTAAAAGAGTGCAAACAATAAACTAAGCTCAAAATGGAAATTGGTGGACAAGCTTCCACATCATCTTACTCTTAGCCTCCTGTAAAATGAAAATGATAGAACTAAAATCAAATACAAGAAGAATGAGAAGGGACTATCAGCAAACATGAGATGTTAACAAATTTCTAGTAAGCAGAAAAGTTGGGAAATCTTTGGGTGGGGAAGCCCAGAAGGCTATAACTCAGAGAAAGAGACCATCTGTCACATAGAAACCAACAGAAATCCCAGATTCAAAGACAGCAAAGAAACAGGAGTGGGAAGGAGACCCCAAAGAAGGGACACCAACTGAAACTCCACCTACTGGTCACTGTGTCAGCCAGCAATCCATGTTCCCCAGCCTCTTGCACATGCATGTGGATGAAAACACAAACTGCCCTGTAATTATGAGAACATGCTGGCTACCTGACATTATATTCGCCGGAGAAACACCCACCACTCTTAGAAAAATAGTACAAGAGAACTGATCACTAAGGACAATGAGTGAATGGCCTAGCTAATGTAGACTTGACCACTCTGAGTGAAGCCCTCCCTTTTCTGCATGTAAGAAGTCTCACTGTACAGGCAGCTCTCAACAAGCTCTCTTTGAAGTTAAGATTGTCCCATGAAGGGGAATCTTTTGTCCATTTCTAGCCGCTGAGATATAAGAGGAAATCTACTGTGTCCTCCAAGAAAAGTAGTTGATTTCCTAATAAAAGCCTCAGATATAAGTCAAAACTTCTTTATCCTTTTTCCTGCCTGGAACATACATGCACTAATGGAGTAACAAAGGCCTTCTTGTGACTATGAGGTTACAAGCAAAATAATGAAAAGAATGAACTAGGCATAGAAAAACTGGAAAGTAGGAAGAAACCAGATCATTTTTTAAATTGCTTAGCTATGGAACAAAACCTAGAACACCCTATTCTCAGTCTTCTTTTGAACTAAGATAATAACGAAATTTTTGAAGCCACTTTCATTGAATTCTCCATTACTTGTAGATAAATACATCCTAGCAAGTAGAGGTCACCATCAGACCTAAAAGAAGAAATGACCAAAAAGAATGTTCTGAGCCAGGCATGGTAGCACACACCTGTAATCCTAGTAACTCCGGAGGTAGAGGCAGGAGGATTGCACGTTTGAAGACAGAGGCAGCCTGTATAACTTAGTAAGACCCTGTCTCAAAATAGAAAAGTAAAAAATGGGCTGAGGGTGCAGCTCAGTGGTAGAACTCTTGCAAAGCATGTGTGAGGCCCTGGATTTAACACTCAGTACCACACACACACACACACACACACACACACACACACACACATACACGATATTCTTTAAGAAGTAACACTATGAGAGACAAAAGAAACAGGGTTTTCTATTTTAAGCACTTCTACCTTATTTTTAGGGCTGGGATTTAGCTCAGTTGGTAGAGCGCTGCACTGCAGTCTCTGAGGTCCCGAGTTCGATTCCCAACACCACAAAACTGGGGGAAGGACCTGGCAATCCACTCCCAAGATAATCCCAAAACAGTCAGCCATTGAAAACCCTATGAGGGTCACTATGAGTCGGATACCGACTCAATGGCACCTAACAACAACAACAACAACAACAACAACAACCTTATTTTTAAATTATATACTTATACTACTTTAATAAAAAGAAAGAAGGCTAAATTGGGGAAAAGCATACAGCAGAGTCTTTCCATTTGTTACATTAAATGCATTAATTTTTTAAAAGGTTGAGCTTTTAAATTACTTCATTTTTAACTACTTTGGAATGTTTTATATTCAAACAAAATCCAGAAATTTTATCCAGGATTTGATCACAGAACTCACCTACTGATGATCCTTAGCTAAAGGACATTACAGGTGTATAATCATTGTCACTCTCCATTCATCTGGAAAAAAACAGAAAACACTCAGAAACCTGATTCCACAAGTCGTTTCATTACTGAAACATTTGTGACCTTAAGATGTTTACATGTAGATAAGAAGTAGAGGCACACAGGCATGAAGACAGTGGTCACCAAACCCAGTGTGCATAAGGGTTATCTGGGATCTTACTGAAAATGGATGGCTCTGGGGCTCATCTTTGGAGAGTCTATTTCAGTAAAAAATATATGTTTTTCTACAATTCTCAAATGTTTCAGCTGCAGGCACCCCATGGACCCATTAACCAGGAAGTGGTTTGAAAACCACCATACTTGTGCCAGTGGGGATACAGTTGCCACCACGTAAAATGGATTGACCATTCTCCTGCCACCCAGAAATCCATTTCTTCATTCCTGCAACAAATGTTTCTTGAGCACATAGAACATACTCATCACTGAATAAACAGGGCTGATTAAGGCAGGAGCCTTGACCTTGAAGAGCTGACAATGCAACTGGAAAGAAAAACACATTAACAAAATTTCCCTTAAGATTCTTGGGAATACATTTTTAAGCACTTTGGAGACCCAGGGAAAATTCTGAAGATCAGAACAGAATATCTCAATAATGACATTTGAGAATTATTACTTTTAACATCAAAAAGACTACAATCAAAGCAAAAGCCCAGAACCCATATTTGCTAATAGAAAAGACCCTGCATCTTGAATTTTAACCTGTTTACCACACACAACACACACACACATACACACACATACTCATGCACACACATGAATAAATTTTTCCAGAGTTATAGGGTTGGCATTATTTACATAATTTACACATATAATAATTTTGCTTTGGACTCAGTATCTAGACATAGGCTACAAGCAAGCAGTCAATTTTTCATAAATCCCACAGAGTTCTGACATTTTAAACATTATAGGGAATCAGATTGGTCAAACTTTGCTAAAAGCTATGAAGATGACGATATTGTCTGTGATATTAGATGAGTGCTATTTTTCATTCACATCATATAAAAGGACTGAGTCAGCTGGAAATGCTTAAAACTTAGCCTCTACTCCAGATGTTCCAGTGGCATGGTGTCTGACAAGGAGATCTGCCGGCATCACTTAGCAACAGCACTGACTTCTTCATACATGAAAACCAAGTTTATATTTGGTTCCAGACAGAAGCAAATGTGCTTATGCTCCTGGTTACACTTTAAAATTAATTTCTCTCTAATTTTTCCAACCCGAGTTTCGCATTTAAGAATTTATTCATCCCCTGCTCTTCATAAATCAGATGCATGAAGCAATATACAAAGTTCAGATGATGAAGCATCGTTGCTTTAATTAAAACCACCTTTCTCAGTGCATGTCAAGTCCGTCCTTGTGGAACCAGCACTTTTTAAAATGAACTTTCTCAATTTAGGGAAGGACCCTTCTGGGGTATAAGAGCATGAGTGGTTCTTTATAACATTAATTTTTTCAGGTAATCAAGATTCTATGGAAAGCCAACTATGAACCAAACACTATTGATTTAGCTATTCCCATTATTATATCTGTACCATTGTTGTTGTTGTTGTTAGGTGCCGTCGAGTCGGTATCCGACTCATAGCGACCCTCTGTACAACAGGGGAAACACTATTGTCAGTGCTTCTCTGCTGTTCATTGGGTTTTCAATGGCAGATTGATTTTTGGGAGGGGGTTGCCAGGTCCTTCTCCCAAGCCTACAGCTTCTGGTGTTCCCAGGCGGTCTCCCATCCAGG
>VMDO01002693.1:16267-74723 GCA_007922755.1 Pedetes capensis | reverse complement strand
ATCTGTACCATAAGAGATTTAAAATGTCAACAACTTCCCATTATTATGGACAGCTCTTTGAAATGATGGGAACTGTCAAATCCAAAGTAAATGTAGGATCATCTTTGTATCTTATGCTCTATTATGATAGAACTTGTCATACCACAGCCTCCACTTCCACCCACACCCTGCCAAATATAACCTAATGAAATAACACCTAATAGACAATATCTATCTCATTATAATCTCCCAACAGTAATATAAAGACATTTTGTTTTTTCATATTTCAGCCCAGTCCTACTAGGGCAGTTTTGTTATCTTTTTATAAAAGTTTCTAGCAAATATGTATACAATACCACACTTAAAACAAGTAACAAGGCAGGTATGAGCATCTGAATATGAAAATATTATTATTTGAGAGGTAATTTTTAAAAAAAGAAATACTACACTGATGAATCAGCTCATCAAATTAAGTGTAATATTTAACTAACTAGAAGGCTTACAAAAAGTAGATACTAAATGTAGTACCTACATTTGGGACAATGAGAAGAAATGACCTCCTTCTCCTGGGAATGATATTGAAGGAGTAATAGTGAAAATAATTTTCAAAGTTTTTGTCCCTTCCTCTGTTTGAGACATTGGCTTAGAGAATAAGATCAGAAAGTGAAAATAGCATTCCCTTGAAGTTGTTTAATAATCAACATTTCCTCAATTAATCTCTCTGCAATATTAATTCCAAAACATGCTGAATGATTTCAAAAATGTCCTCTGATGAAATATAATTGAGAAGTACTTTACACTACAACCTTTTCTTAGAAATTCAATACTGAACCTCAATGCTGGTAAGGGTTAGGGGATCCTTAAATTTTGTTTAAACTACAGTTTGCCAGCTTATTTTACCAGCCAGGATACCTGTTTGTTGGGAAGGAAGATTAGAAACTTGGAAAAGCATTCTTCATCTAAATTCTCTGGACATCTAGACAATGGGCTGGGTTGTTCTCTTTTGGATAATCCTTGTTTAAGCAGGTCAAGTGATGCAAAAAATAATCAGGAAGATCTATATGTGTTGTTGTTGGCAAAATGTCCTTATGCTGATTTTTTTAGGAGGGGGAACATTAGTAGTTTTCACAAAATTCCTTTGAAAGGGAGAAAAAGCTTGTTTTCCAAACCCAAGTTTTCCAAGCATATCCCCCAGATCATACTAATTTTCTATTCCATCTCTCTTCTTCCTGGAATTCTTAGAAAGGGGAAGTTGTCAGCTAGAGAAATCAGTAGTGGAAATCCTAATGCAACAAAATGGAAGTAAAACCTCACAAGAAGCAATTCCTCTTTGCGAGAGAAGTTTAATGTCCAGGGGAAGAAACAAAGTAAATGATGTGAAGGCCCAATGCATGTCAAAACTGCTTAAAATTCTTTCCCAGTGTGATGATAAGAGTTTTCTATAATATCTAAGCTTTCAAACCTGAGTATCGCTTTTAAGATCAAGCAAGAGAGAACATGCCTTTTAGCAAGAAAAAAAATTTTCCTCAAGCTAAAATCAGTGTTAGTACCCAAGACTAAAAATCTAATTGGATCAGAGTCTCACACTTCCTGTTAGACTGTTTGGCGGTGATCTTAACAAAATGATAGCGAAACAGGAATATTCATGAATTCAGAGACTAGAAAATTCTTCTCTAATTGCAGTGTTGCTTTTGAGTCACCAAGTCTTTTGGAAGTTGGTAGAATTTGCAGGGCCTTCATTTCTTCAGCTGAGGAGACAGTATAAAAGAATTACAATTGAATGATTATGCATTTGAATTACATCTTGAGTGTAATCAGCTTTCTGGATACATTCATACCATCTATTCTCCCTGGAAAACATGCAGATGAATTTCTACACCAGGCCTTAGCATGTCAAGAACATCTGAGACACAAATTCCTGTTTGCCTGTATGTTGAGTTCTGCTTGTTTATAAATCAATGTACAAAGTAGTGCTTATAATGATAATTGCAGGCTCACTTATTACTACTTGTAATTTTATTATTACTTATTACTTTGCTCTAGTGATTTGTCCTAGTACTGTGTTCATGATCTTCTAGGTTTTGGGAAGCTTTTTGTTTGTGTTTGTTTGTTCTTGTTTGTTTTTGATATGGGGGTCTTTCTTGTTATGTAGCCTCAGTGGGACTGGAACTTGCTATATAGACCAAGCTGGCCTCAAACTTGCAACCATCCTCCTGCCTCTGCCTCCTGAGTGCTGGAATTATAGGTGTGTGCCACCACACTCAGCTATTTACATCCTTTTAATTTTTATTTGTTATTTATTATCTTATTTATTATTATTATTTTGTGGTACTTAGAGGTTGAAGCTACTTACGGGTATTTAGGGGTTGCATATACTTTGCAAGTGTTCTTACACTAAGCCGCCCTCAGCCCTGTTTTTTCTTTCTAGTCAGAGTTTTGCTAAGTTACACAGGCTTCCTTGGCCCTCCAACATATGATCTCCCTGTCTCCACCTCCCGAGTCACTGGGAATACAGGTGTGTGCCACTGCACCCGGCCATATTTACATTATTTTTTATGGGAAAAAAGTGCTTGGCACTGAACCACCCTTCCTGAATGGATTGTGATCAAGTGCCAAGACATCACTTTATATTATTTCAGGCTGTCCAGAAGGCATCATGATTTTAACATGGATCAGGAAAATATAAGACCATCCCTTTTAGACGTGTGTCTACTAATGAGAACCTAGACAGATTTCCCCCCCCAAAGAACTCAGTGGAGTGTCCTTTGTTGGAAAAGGCCATTTGAAATGGGGGGAAAAAAAGGTTTAGTTTGGGGAAGTTGGGATTTGACCATGAACAGGGAAATATATCAAAGAACAAGTGCTTCTAGTCAGAAAAACAAGATGGGCCGGGCGCAGTGGTGCATGCCTGTAATTCCAGCAGCTCTGGAGGTGGAGGCAGAAGGATCGCAAGTTTGAGACCAGAGGCAGTCTGTGTAATTTAGCGAGATCCTGTCTCAAAAAGTAAAAAAAAGAAAAAAAAAAAAAAAAACAGGCCAGGGGTGCATCTCAGTCGTCCAGCACTTGCTAAGCATGCAAGCGCAAAACCCTGGGTTCAGCCCCCAGTACCGCAAAAAAAAAAAAAAAGAAAAAGAAAAAGAAAAAGAATAAAGAAAAGAAAAGAGAAGAGAAGAGAAGAGAAGAGAAGAAAAGAAAAACAAGATGAACAAGATGGCTCCCACAGGTCTTCTCTACAAAGCAGACAAGGAGCTCCTATGAGGAGAAGCTGCCTTGACATTATCCCTGATAATCTGATTATCTTGACACAAAGAACTCTTTGCTGCTTTTGCTGGAAATAGCAGCATCATTTTGGAAATGATGTTATTTTCCTATTTTAATTTCACCAAAGTTTCTTTTGAAATATTAGTTCATCTGAGCTATACTTCAAAGCACAAGTCAGAAAAGATAAAGAAGTATTTGGTCAAGAAGGGTAGTATTATGAGTTGAATTGTGCTCCCCAATAAAAGATATGGGCCCCCCAGAAAAGATACTTGTAATTAAGTTATGAATGTGACCTTATTTGGAAACAGGGTCATTGTACATGCAACGAAGCAAGGATAAAGTCACTAGGGTGGGCCCTAATTCAGTATGACTAGCATTCTAGTAAGAAGAGGCCAGCTCCATGTAATGACAGAAACACACAGTGAGGGGAAGGCAGAGGCAGAGACTGAAGTGAGGCTGCCTCAAACCAAGGAAAGCCTGGGGTTACTGGAAGCTGGGAGAGGTAAGGAATGCTCTTTCCTCAGGTTTCAGAGTGAGCATTGCATTTTCTTCAGACTTTCAACCTCTAGCTTTGTAAGACGATACATTTCTGTTGTTGAAGTCACCCACTTTGCGGTACTATGTAGACAACCCCAAGATATTAGTATAGACAGTCTAGACATGGTGGTCACAATAGACATCAAAGTTGATCATGCCAAGGCAGGTTGGAGAGAAAAACAAGAAGCCTCCTTCAAGACCTCTTCCTTCTACTTCCTTTGTAAAAATCATACTTCTTGTTTGATTACAGAGATCTAGTCCCTCCTGTATATTAAGACAATATAATCTCCACAAGCAGTGGTAGGTGGAGCAATCATACAATCCTAACTGCCATAGACAGTTCTGGTTTATGTCTCACCCCAATGTAATTATTAATAGGGCCACCATCACTTTCAAAAGTATCCCAGTCTGAACAGTAAATTTTGTATTTATCTACATATAAGTTTAAGATACTAAGATTCTGGCAACCTAGTAATCTAATAGTCAGAGTTTACTGATATCTAGGTATGCTAGTCAACTTTCCATCACTACAATGAACACCTGAGGAAGATTAACTTAGCAAGAGGAAAGATTTCAGATCATAGTTTCAGAGGTTTCAGTTCCTGATCTATTGGCCTCATTGTTTTGGGCCTGTGGGCAGACATTAGATCATGGTGGGAGCACAAGGTGAGTAGATAATGGTGGGAGCATGGCAGCCGGCAAACAGAGAGAAATAGAGGAGGGAGGCAGGGTCTCATTACCCTCTTCAGTATCATGCTTCCAAGGACCCCCAGTTCATCCAACCCAGCCTCTCCTCTGTTTTTGTTTTTGTGGATCTGGGGATCAAACTCAGACTTTGTGCATGCTAGACAAATACTCTACCACTGACCTACATCCCCAGCTTAGGCCTCACTCTTAAAGTTTCTACCTCCTCCCAATGACACCATATGCTTGAGACCACAACTTTAACACACAGCCTTTGGGGGACACTTCAGATTCAAACTATAGCACAAGGTTTTGCTGTTACCTCTCTATTTTGTGGCAAACAAAGGAAATTGACAACAAAAGAACACAAAATGTCAAAATATTGACATTAATAAAAACTCCACAAGGTGTTTTAGGCCCAAGAGAGTTCAACCCCAGCTCCAATACAATCTATAGCTACATCTTTCATCTTGTACAAAAAAACCTAGATAATTAGGATAATGACCCTGAATTCAGGCAAGATCATCAGTTACTCAAGGAATGCATGTATGTATACCCGCTCACCTATCTATGTACATAAAGAGAATCACTAGTACCTCTATCAGAAAATTTTGCATGCAAAATCTACAGAAGAGGATAAAAACATATTTGTAGGGCTTAAAGACTATGTTCCTACAAATTGCACACCCAGCTAACCACAAAATAGACATACTGCTAGCTCTCAGAGGGCATGTACTGAGTCCTTCCTTAATCAAAGGCCAATCTCTCTCCCTAGGGGTCATATCCTAACTCTCATAATAATTATCCCATGCTTTTATCTGTGGTTTTATTACAACCGTAGACCTGTCTTTCAGCTTTATAAAATTCGGTTTCATTTCCTTCATCCCCCCCCAACCTATAAATAAATGGAAAATCTTCTTTTGTTTGACATTCTGTCTATGGGATGTCAACATGTTGTTGCACGTAGCTATAGTTCATCCACTTTCATCACTCTAGAGAGTAATCATCATGTGACAGGAGCACACTTTCTTTGTTAATTCTATTAGTGGTGGTGTTTTCCAGTTCATAGTTATTAAAAACAGTCTGACACTATGAATACTCTTGCACATGTAGCCTGGTGCTCATTGTCAGGAGTTTATCTAGGAGTGGAATTACGGAGTCATGAGGCACGTATATTTTCAACCTGATTAGATAACATTGCAGAAGCAGGTTCACCATGCACCTGTTAGAAGACCAGCTGCATAAGCCCATGAGACAACGCATTCATATAAGTGTAGCACTTTTATTACTCACAGATGGGCAGCAAGGCAAACTGAAGCCTGGGATTCATGGTGATTTTGTCCCCCATAGCTCAGGAAAGCTGCCAAAAGTGGATGGCGTTTGGTCTGGGTGTGCTTCCTGTCACACTGCAGCTGGTGGACCCAGAAAAGCAGATTTCCTAGGATTTTATACCCTGGGTAATCAGGACCTCCGGACAAAAGCACTGTAAAACATCCTGTTCTATGAGGAACAGAGTCCAGCCAGGCTGTTCAGCCAGTTCCTTATTGTCTCAAAATATTCCATTCCTAGAACATTCTATAGACCTGGGCTGGGATTTAGCTCAATTGGTAGAGTGCTGCACTGCAGTCTCTGAGGACCAGGGTTCAATTCCCAGCACTGCAAAAATGGGAGAAGGACCTGGCAATCCACTCCCAAGGCAATCCCAAAACAGTCAGCCATTGAAAACCCTATGAGGGTCACTATGAGTCGGATACCGACTTGATGGCACCTAACAACAACAACAGCAGAATATTCTATAGTGATTCTTGATGATGACAGGTTGGCAGTGGAGAAATGGGTTAGCCAAGACCAGTCCTGCAAATGTCAGCAGTTGCACTAATTTATACTTTTCCCAGCAATGTATGAGATTCACTCTTAACCTTCAGTGTCACCAACACTTGATATCATCGAAATTTTTAGTTTTTGCATTCAGATGCACAGAGCATTATTTTACAGATGAGGAAAGCATCAGCTCAGGCTTATTAACTTTTAAAAAATTCCTAGCCATCCTAATGGCTTTGAGAATGCCATAAATTCCACAATTCACCACTTCCTCCTCAACTTGGGAATAATTCTGGCCTTCACCTCATTCTCAACCCTCCAATCTGTGTACTTTTTGTACACAGTACAGTACCTCTCTCCAACCTTGTGCTTCCTTCAGGGCCACTACAGCCCAACCTCTTGCATCCTTTCTAGGCACAAAGGGACAGGCTGAGACAATGTCAGTCCCAAACCATCCTCTGCTAAGGGATGAAGTGACCTCACAGAAATTGAGGGCAAAGAAAGTAAGTGACTTATAAGAGTTACTAACCTTCAGAAGCCAAATAAGATCCCAGATCTTCCAGTAATTCCCAAGCCAGAGCTCTTTCTACTATAGGGCACTTGTGCAATTGACTGAACTCTAAGATTTTCTGCCACCTGTGCCCCAACTGATTTCCAGAATAATAATAAAATGTTAGAATGAGAATTGGTCTCAAGAATTGAATTGAGGTCCAGGAGTGTAGCTCTGTGGTAGAGTACTTGCTTAGCATGTGCAAGACCCTGTGCTTAACGCTTAGTCATCAGAACTGGAAAGAAAGGAAAGGGAAGAAGAAGAAGAGGAAGAAGAAGAAGAAGAAGGGGGAGGGGGAGGAGGAGGAGGAGGAGGAGGAAGAGAAGGAGAAGGAGAGGAGGGAGGGGGGAGGGGGAGGGGGAGGGGACGACGACCACAGAGGAGGATGAGGAGATGGACGAGAAGTAGGAAGAGGAGGAGGAGAGGAAGAAGAAGAAAGAGGTGGAGGAGGAGAAAAGAAGAGGAAGAAGGAGAAGGAAGAAGAAGGAGGAGGAGGAGGAAGAAGAAGGGGGAGCAGGAGAATAGGATTGAGTATTTAAGTACAATGAGATATCCAGGCAAGTTGCTTTCACCATAAGAGTTGAAGGAAGATGTCCATCTCAGGCTGCCCTTTCTAAAGGCACAGTGTATCCTTCCCTACTGAGGCCTCATTTTCAAAAGATGCAGTTGGCATTCTCTTATGTGTGTTTGAATTTTAAATTAAATTTTACCATTTTTCCTTTGATTTCTTTTTTTTTCTTTTTTTATTAGAAATTTTTAATGTACATCATAATGTGATTCATTTTGACATGCTTTTCATTGTGACAATTTTCATATATGTAATTTGATAAGCATTATTCATATAGGTTACCCCTTACCCTCCTCTATGTTTCCCCCCTCCCCCCCTTCCTGTCTAAGTTTCCCATCCGCAGTTGCATTTTTCTGCCATAAAACTGTCCCTATATAGGCCACAAGATCAAAGAGAAGGAAAATATAATGATCGACCAAAAAGAAATCCCTAAAATAATTACCTTAATATGGGACTTGTCTGGATTATAAGTGAAAAGAACATGAAAGAGGAAAAAAGAAAAGAAACAGAAACTAAAGTCAATAAAAACCCAAAGGTAGAAAGTACAAGAGGTTTATAGACAGAAAACCCAGAGGTGAATTCCAGGAGTGTATTTGCTGTATGTCATGAGTGAAATGTTTGACCTCTCCAGCTCTTCTTCCACATCTGTAAAATGGCACAAGTAATAATACTCAATTCCAGGAGCTGCTCAGGATTAGAGCCATAGGACAGGTAAGGCTGGTTTGGAGCTTCTGTGTCCCATTAGGTTTGAAGGTAAACTTTATTGTCATTTCCTCCTTGGATGTATTTGGGACATCATGAGCACATATTCTCCAACATCCAAGAAAATTAGAGAGAAAAATGTCTGTAATAAGTAAGTTCTTTCAGTGAAAAATTAAGAACTTTGTGGCAAAAGAAAAGTAGGAGAGAGGAAACTCTGAAAAGAGTCACTAAATTTGACAGAGGGTCTCAAGAACCTCAGCTCATCTACAACCAGATTGACAAGGGTATCCTAGGCCATTTGCATGGGCATTTTCTGCCAGCATTTCCAGGTCAAGAATTCTGTGACCTACTATTTTCTAAAACACAATCATTCAATTATCTTTGAGGTCATCACAAACACATTTGTTTCTCACATGTGGAGACCATAGCTGGCTGTGGATTTTAGGGGCCAGCTTTGCCACAGTGGCCGGCAGGACTGAATGAATTCCTTACTATCTCTGGCTTCACATTTCCATCATTCAAATGAAAAGGGCACCTGAACAGCTTAACCCACACGGTCATTGTCAGAATCCAAAAGAGGTCATGTGTGTGGAAGAATTTTGTAAAAATGCAAACCACCCCCAAGTGTGATCTGGTGTGTTTCTGTGTGTTTATGAAGAATCCCCATCCTGAGATTTAGGTTCCCTGGAAGTTTCCATGGGAAACTCACAATGTCCTTTCCTGTTTCTGATGAGGAGGAAAGCATCACCTTCAATTACTGGTAGAATTTCGAAGCCTTTCTCCTGATGAAAGAAAAAAATCACTGTAGACTGCATTTGAGTGGCTTTATATTGTTGTATTTCTGCACCAAATAACTCTCAGCCTTTTATTAACTGTTCTACTGAGTCCTATTTATCAGAGAGGCAGGTGTATTACCAGATAATACAATAAGCTCTGGTAGATGTATGAGTTGTTTTATTTTCTTATGCCCATAATCAGTTCCCAGAGCATAATAAAACAAAGGTTTATTTCTCCCACCAACTTCCTTCACTCTTTTTCGTAGTAGTGAAACTATAAATTATCAACCCTCAGAAATAACTGTTGCCATTTAATAAGAAATATAAAATATGCTCTCATCTAACAAGGGACATGATAGATAAAAACAAACAAAGTATTCTTTAAGTTTGGTGATATGACAGAATATAAGTATAAGCATTTGGGTGTATTAAAGTTAGTAGTGGCCATGATCCTGGGAAACAGCTAAAAAAAAGACCTCATTTAGATGTCATAAAGTAGATATTACACATCACTTTCTAAAATGCAGTTTCAAGCATCTTACCTTCTCCTGAGCCGTGCAATTCTGTCAAATTGTCAATGTCAAGAAAAGAAACACCTTATTATTGGGATACACAGGCATAAAAGCAAACACGAGCACCAACCTGTTCCCTTGCTGTAGGGACAGAGGCTCAGCATAGCCTCAGGGGTTCCCCAGACCTTGACCTCCAGACTAATTGCCTTACTGCACCCCCTTCTGTCCTTCCTGAAACACCCACACCCCAGGGGTTTCATGTCTGGGACAGCCAGTACCTACCTCATTTGTTCCCTACAGAATTTCAAGTCCTTGTAACCTCTGATTTAGAATATTTGATATTAAAAATTAAAAATTATCTCAGTACATCTTGTTTAATAAATATCAGTCATGCTATAAATCAAAGATTCCTAAATCCTTAAGTACCTTAAGCTTTGGAGAACCATGTGGTCTACAAACCTGAGATCTTATTAGAAATGCAGATTCTCTATTCAACAAGCAAGAAGCCAGACATAAAAGAATATATACTGTATGATTTCATTTGTGTGAAATTCTAAAATGGTGCAGATTAATCTAGAGTGACAGAAAACAGATTAGCAATTTCCTAGGGCTAGGAGGTCAGAAATGGCCCTAAAGAGACATGAAGAAAGTTTGTAGTGTAATGAAATGTTCTATATCTTCATTGTGGTACACTTTAGTACACATTTGTCAAAATATATCAAATTATTAACTTAAAAGTGGCACACATTCTTGTGTGTGAATTGTACCTCGAGTGCTACAAAAGAAAGTAATGTGCAGACTCAGCTCCACCTCTGACCTGCTGAATCAGAATCAGAGTTTAACTCAGATCCCCCAATGAACTGTGTCCTCAAATTGGGGGCCTGCTGGAATCACCTGAGAGCCTTTAAACGTTACTGGTGTCTGAGTCCCAACCCTGAGATTGCAAGGGACCAAGTACAAGGTGTAGTCGCAGCATCCAGATTTTTAAAAGCCAACCAGTTGTTTCAAAATGCATCAAAGAGTGAGAAGCAGTCACTTAGAGAAGTGGTCCTCAGTGTGAGTTCCCTAGAGAAGCAGCAGCACACCCTGAAAAGTTGCTAGAAATACAGACTCTTCACCCCACCTCTGCTACATCACAACCCTCAGGAGTGATGTCCAGTAATGTATTTCATTTATCCTCCAGATAATTCTGGTAAACACTGAAGTTTGAGAATTGATATTTGTGGAGTTCCTGTAACCATTCAACATAGTTATGTATTTTTGTCACATGGAAGGACCTTATTCATTATATATTGATAGAGTGTTTGAATTCTACACAAGTGAATAGGGTCATAGCTAGTGGTTGTGAAGCCACATGCAAAAGGGTCTATTGTGTCTCTCAAACTAGATTGATCCCTGTTTAAGAATATTGCCCGTGTCTTCAATTTCTCTTCTGGGCACACTACTTCCTTCTTAAATCCTGGGCTATGGCATGTAGGCTTTGTCCTTAATCCAGCTGGAACTGCCATACTTTAATAAATGTGGAACAGAGTGATCTTGCCCTCTACTGACAGGTATTAAGCACCTGCCCTGGGTAAAGTACTGTACAAGTTGTTTAGCAACCAGCATTACTGAGTACATATACTGCAGGAAGCTCTATGCAGAGTTTTAGAATCTCAAATGTCACTAACTCCTCATATTTCAAAAAATAACCAATTGTCAGACAGAAACCCGAGAGTTATCTTCTCCTTCTCCTTTTTCTTTACCATCCAATTAAAGTTGGCCACTAAATCCTGCTGATTCTGCTTCTAAATAACTATGCTTTCCATCATTGCTGTGTAAGCCTTTGCCATCTCTTGTGTGGACAAGTGAAGTGGTCTTCTAGACAATGAGGCTCCTATTGGCTGCCCCTGGAGCACAGTGATCTTTCAAAATGCTTTTCTAATCATTTCACCCCATCAGTTAATATACCTTCATGATTCCCCATCAACTGCAGAATGAAGTCCAGACTGTTTAGCTTCATGGTCAAGGTCCTGCAAGTTCTGTGAACTCAATGGAAACAGCAGGGTTTGACCATCTTATTTACTGAAGCAGTTCCTGACACAAGGTAGGTGTTGAATTAATATTGGTAACTATTCTTGAACCGGGCCTGGGATTTAGCTCAGTGGGTATAGCGCTGCGCTGCAGTCTCTGAGGTCCAGAGTTCAATTCCCAGCACCGCAAAAATGGGAGAAGGGCCTGGCAATCCACTCCCAAGGCAATCCCGAAGCACTCAGCCATTGAAAACCCTATGAGGGTCGCTATGAGTTGGATACCGACTCGACAGCACATAACAACAACAACAACATTCTTGAACCTGACCATGCCTACTTCACAACTCTCTCCTGAATCCCTTTGAAGTTGTTGTTGTTGTTGTTGTTGTTGTTGTTGTTGTGTTCTGGGGGTTGAACCCAGGGCCTCACACCTGCATGTTTTGCAAATGCTGGACCACTGAGCTGCACTCTCAGCCCATTTTTTTAACTTTTTTTTTTTTTTGAGACAGGGTCTTGCTAAATTATGCAGACTGCCTCTGGTCTCAAACTTGCGATCCTCCTGCCTCCGCCTCCCCAGCTGCTGGGATTACAGGTATGCGCCACCGCGCCTGGCTCCCTTTGAATTTTTTAGTCTGTGTTCCAACTGCACAGAAGTCACAGTTCCTAAACCAGCCACACAGCAAAGGCTTTGAACATTTTATTCCCTCTACCCAGAATTCTTATCCTTCTAAGGGAAATGTTAAACTGAGTTTACTAAGGGTTAATCTGAGTCTTCATCAAATGGTTTACAAAGAGGGCTGGCTTTGCTCTAATAGCCCCAGGGGAAGTTGACAATATCCTTCACTTGTTGCCTCGAGAATGGTTCCTGGATGCTGAGTCCTGCAGGCCTGTCTCTCACCAGTCACCTCAGCATTTCTTGCCACACTGAGGTGGGGGAGAGCATCACGATCCCCCTCGGTGAGGTGGGAAGACTCCCTTCCACATTTAGGGATTGGTTCCTCAGGGCTTTGTTGGCAGCCTAAGAATGAGAAGATGCCTTTTCCAAATGCCAAACAATCACCACCCACAGGAAGCAGAGGACAGAGGGTAAGAGTAGAAAAGTCTCTGTTTACCTTCAGTAGAGAAACCTCAGCAAAAGTTGAACTATATTTTGTAGTCAAGATCTTTATATATAAACACAATAATGTACCTATGTAAAGATAAAAAGAACCATAAGGAAATAAATATCTATTGATCCTTACCAATGTTTGCGTGTTTTAGAGCAATATAGTTCCTGGTTGTATTCTCATATAATGTGATAATTACCCATATATAATACCCATAATAATGTGATAATTACAAATATATATTGAGTACTGACTAGACATCAGAATCTGCACTAAGGACTTTCCATACATTAAATGACATAATCCTAGGAATGATCTTAAAAAGTACATGTGATGGGTTGTGGCTTAGTGGTAGAGTGCTTGCCTAGCAAAGCATGCAAGCTCGAGGCCCTGGGTTCAACCCCCAGTACCACAAAAAACGGGGGGGGGGGAGAGTGTTTGCTTAACATTTGTGAGGCTCTAGGTCCTATCCCTAGCACTGCCAAAAAGAAAAAATGTCATCATGTGATGATCACATTCTTTTAACATGACAGTTAAAGAACCTGCCCAAAGTTGCACAGCTAACAAATGGCAGTCAGGACTTGAACTCAGTCCACCTGGCTCCAGGACCTAAAAATATATCATGTAACCTTTCCCATGCCATAGAAGTGGTGGGGGGTGCTACTTCAATTTGTTAGCTTGATCTTTGTCACATCACCCTAATGACATCTTAAAGTCTGCTACCATTACTCAAGAATCAGGCATGATTTTACCACGATGAATTTCCTCATAGAATAATAGGGAATTTTAGGGAAAATTATTCTCATTCAAGGTAATAGAACAGGTCACTACTCATGACATCACTAATGTAGCATTTTTTTAAATGAATGATTTTGGCACAGCATAGTACAGTGTTTCATTTATCCCTACATTTTAGGATGATATAAACATATCTAGTAAGTGACAGGCATGGTCTCTGACTGGTCAGAGTAGCCCTCCCAGAGCGTATCAGCCCAATGTTACCCAGAATTGAAAAGTGGTATCAACACTGAAATTCCAGGAACGTGTGATTGAAACCCACTATGTAATCAATACACTGCTCTCTAATCAGAATGGAGCCCTTCTCACTGTTCACAATTGCCAAAGTACGGAATCAGCCTTGTTGTTGTTGTTGTTAGGTCCCATTGAGTTGTGTCTGACTCATAGCAACCCTCACAGAGTTTGCAATGGCTAATTGTTTCGGGATTGCCTCGGGAGTGGATTGCCACGTCCTTCTCCCATTTCTGCGGTGCTGGGAATCAAACTCAGGACCTCAGAGACTGCAGAGTGGCACCCTAACAACTGAGCTAAATCCCAGCCTAAGATGATCATATACACTAAGTTGTTGTTGTTAGGTGCCATCGAGTCATGTCCGACTCAAGAGACCCTCACAGGGTTTGCAATGGCTGATTGTTTCTGGACTGCCTCAGGAGTGGAATGCCACATCCTTCTTCTGTTTTTGCAGTGGTGGGAATCTATCCCAGGACCTCAGAGACTGCAGAACAGCTCTCTACCTAGCCTAGAGGGGCATTAAGAGAGGAAAGGATAAAGGAAAGGTGATATATATGAACAATGAAGTTTTGTTCAGCCACAAAGAATGAAATTATGCCATTTTCAGGAAAATAGATAGAAATGGAGATCATCACGTTAAGTGAAATAAACCAGACTCGAATACAAATACTACATGTTTTCTCTCATATGCAGAATGTAGATTTGTGTGTGTGTCTACATATATACACATATATAGATGACTTGAAAGCAGAAGGGGGAGTATTTTAGGAGGAAGGGGACTAGCAGGAGGATGGAGGAAAGGACAGAGAGGATAAAGGGGGATGAATATGAGCAAAGTACATGACACACTTGTGTGAAAATGTCAATGAAACCTACTATATGCTAATTAAAAGAAAAAATAATTTAAAAAAAAGAATGGAGCCCTTTTGAAGGTAAACATATCAAGACTTGTTTTTTTATTTATCTACAAACAGAAAAGTTTCTAGGTTACTGGGAACTTTTTCAAATACATATATAAATGAATGCAATCATTTGAATCTAAAGTGTAAACACAAAGCATATATACCAGTCATCTCATCAAGCCCTCACAACTCATCTTTATATTAGTTGGTTCAACTGGGCAAGGATTTCCTTAGAAATAAAACAGAAATAAAACAGACAATAAGTGTACCCACTGCTTTTTGTTTCTGTGAATCATGAAAGGACACAGAAAACTCAGAGCAGCAGAATTTCTGATATGGTGATTCTCTCTGGCTCCTCGCCCACACGCTTGTATCCCAGCCATGTTGCTGGTGGATCACACAGGACCTTAATATCCAGCATCTGTTCATTCATTCACTCACTCAGAATCTTCTGTATGCTAGTATGGTTTTTTTCTCCAATTCTATCAAAAATCCTATCCATTATTCAAGATACTTGCGAATCTGAGCTCTCCCAAGAAGACTTTTACGATTAGCTGTCAGAAATGCTCTCTCCCTTACTCCAACACTTTTTAAAGTCTTGAGTCACTCACATCACGTTGCTTTTTGTAATAATTACTTGAGAATGAGAAATTCTCTCAGCCAAAGTATAGGCACCAAAAACACATTGTTCATGCCTTTTTGTCACATAAAATGGCCTTACTCATCATATTTTGAAAGACTGAATGAATTCTATTTAAGTGAACAAAGAAGTGTAATTAGTTAGGGTTCTCCAGAGAAACAGAACCAATAGCATATACCATATATATAGATATATGGTATCTATATATATATAGATATATAGATATATATGATTTATTGTGAAGAATTGGTTCATGCAATTATGGAGGCTGAGAAATCCCATTTGCAAGCTGGAGACCCAAAAAATCCAATGGGTAATTCAGTCCAAAATCATAAGAGTCCAAAGACTTAAGAACCAAAGTATGAGGGCACAATGGCACACACCTGTAATCCCAACAACTCAAGATGCAGAGCTAGGAGAATCATGAGTTTGAGGCCAGAGGAAGCCTGCACAAAATTTGAAAAAAATAAAATAAAATAAAATGGGTTGCAGTTACAACGTAGTGGTAGAGCACTTGCAAAATATGTGCGAGGCCCTGGGTTCAATCCTCAAATACTGAAAAACAAGCAGTTGATGGTACAGATTGGTGGTGCAAATCCCAGCGGGAAAACAGAAGATGACATGAGATGTTCTAGCTCAAGCAGTGAAGCAGAGAAAAAGGCGTAGATTCCTCCTTCCTCTGTTCTTTGTTCCATTCAGGCCCTTAATGATTTCGGGATGCTCACTCACCCTACAGAGGCAATCTCCTTTGCTAGGCTCTCAGATTCAAATACTGATCTCATCTAGAACTCTCACAGACACCCAAAAGCAAAGTTTATTCTGGCATCCCATGGCCAGGCAAATTGACATATAAAATTAATCATCACAAGTACTATCAATTCTTATACCACATACACAAGAGTATATTCTATCTCCCCAGCTAGACTATGTACTCTTCAAGAATAGTGATCATGTCCTCAGTTTCTCTTCTAGCACCCACTTAAAACACACACACACACACACACACACACATCTTTAAGTGCCTACATTGTTTTTTGTTGTTGTAGTTGTTATTGTTATTGTTAGATGTCATCAAGTCAAATCTGACTCATAGCGACCCTTTGTACAACAGAAGGAAATACTACCCAACACTCTGCCATGCAACATGATCTTTTTATGTTTGAGCCTGTTGTTGCAGCCACTGTATTTCTTCTCATTTTGAGTCATGCCACATTAGCCAAAGGAAGTCCCAGGGGCTTTACTCCATTCCTGTCATTAAGATTGACTCTACTTTGAGAAGGCAACTCTTCCCAGGTTGTCTTTTGAATGCCTTCCAGCCTGGGGAGGGGGAGAGCTCCTTTTCTAGCACTATATTTGACAATGCTTCTCTGCTCTTCATAGGGTTTTTAATGGCAAATTGTTTTGTGAGTGTGTTGCCAGATCCTTCTCTGTAGTCTGTCTTAGTCTGGAAGCTCAGCTGAAACCTGTCCACCATGGGTGGCCCTGCTGGTATCTGAAATACCCATAGTAGAGTTTTCAGTATCACAGTGTGCAAGGCTCCACAGCACAACAAGCTGACAGATGTGGGGGAAGTATCTAGTTTAGGACTATACAAAAAAGAAAAAAAGTTGAAATACATCTTGAACAATAAACAAGAAATTTGTTTTATGACTTTGTCATAAAGGAAAAATTGCCTTCAGAGGTCACACATGTTGGAGAAGACTGAAAATGCACACAAATCTTCTGTGATGTTAATTTTTTAAGTTCCAAATGTCACATTTCTGCAATGTGGACCATTACAGCAAGATGCATTGGTGATTTGTTTTGGAAAACTGTAAATATTTTCCACCATCTGCCATGAATATAAGAGTGAAGAGTGATTTTTAATTTCTTAGAATTCTGGGTAAAAATAATGAAATGGGAACAAATTAGAAAATGTCTAACTGGAAAACATACTTGGATTCAGTACAACTGAAAAGAATGTTACAGAAAAAGATCAATTTGTGGTAGACTACAGACAATCAAAACTCAGAGTTGGAACTAATAGCAACCCCTGTCATTTCAAGTCATTCTATTGATGCCTGTAGACTTTGAAAATTTTACTTTGCATAGTGCTACGAAGACATTACCATAGTGGCTATTTTATCTATACAGTATTTTCCAGGCAAAGGAAAGAATAAGAACAACAGAGCAAATTAACAATTTAAATGACTAACCAAGTAAATTGAGAAAAAGAGCCTTGGGTGGGAATCCAGATGATCTGTGATCAAATTCCGCTGTATCCACCTGTAAGCAAAGCATTTAACCTCACTGAGTCTTCTCATCTATGAAACAGGAATATTAAAATTATCCTACCTTCTTACAGTTTGCTTTTATGATCAAATAAAATCATGCTTGAGAAGTCATGCTACAAACTATAAAATGTTATGAAAATATAAAATATTAGAATTAGAAGTTGATGAATACAAATAATGAGTGTACCTATACTGTAAATAAAAGAAACTGTTCCTTTTGATCTGATAAAGGATTTTATTCTTTCAAACGTATGTAGAAATTCTTAAATCCTATTAAAAAATAAACCACAATTTGTTTAACAATAAAATATGTAATTTCATGAAATGAAATTTAGTTGAAGCTGATGTCCTGGAAGATCATGAGCATAGGTGGATATGTATAGACATGTAGATGACTGATTCTAGACAGAGAAGACTAGCGTGGGTAGTGGTGCCCTACTGCTGTCTTTAGATGATAGTCAGTAGACTAGTCAATAGTCAACCCCAGTTCCTCCATAAAGATTCTCCCTGCTGCCCTCAGACTCAACCATACTGCACTTTCCCTTCTGAACATCTAGAGTATGCACATCATGTAACTGAAACTCTGATTACATATTCTCTTCCTTTATTTTGCTTAATTGTGCCTCCCCAAACCACTGTACCATCCTTTTGAGTCAGGGCCATAACTTGCCTTTCTGCATGACTCAACGTCAGACAGATGACTGGGAACAGGACCCACATGCAAGAGGTACTTGTTGATCCTTATATTATATAGAAAGCCGTTATCATGTTCCCTAACATCATCGCTCTGCTTCTCCATTGAGAGCCAATCAAGAAAACGCTTGACATGCAGAAGAAAAGTCCTGTCCATGTAATCCACTTTTTCCCTTTCCCTCTTCCTTGGAAGTCTCTAAAATCAATCAGTTACTAATGCATCCATAATTCTCGGAGCACAATCTCACCATGAGACCAAAGCAGCAGAGAGCAGGGGAAAGAATGAGCTGGTAACTAAACAGGCAGGTCTTCACCTCTGCCCCTACTAGCTGTGGGTAAGTGGGAAAGGTTCGCCTCTCCCACATCATGTAGTCTCCTGTGAAATCAAGTGAATGGACCAGATGATTGCCAAGAATCTTTGCAATTCTAAATTCAACCAAAATAAGACTTGGTAGATCGTGGTTGGTGGTTCATAAATACACTTGGATTGTGAAAGGCAACTGCATTAAGTGGAAAACTGCTGGAAGATCTTGAGGACAACCCAGAAAGAAGAGATTGTTTCCTATGGCTTCTTTTTCTTTCTTAAAAGCATGGCCATGATTTGGAACCAGGCACTCAGAGAACTGCACACGAACGTACAGTTCCCTCATTACAGGAGAAAACAGAGCCCTGGCAGCTTGAAAATTTTACACACAACGTAATAGGCTTCATGAAAAACAAAAATTAAATCAAACCTCTCTTCAAAAAGAAATTCACCTTTATGAACAAATACAGCCTGGGGCATTCTCAGAGTTCAGGGAAGGGCAGAATTGAGGTTATATTTGCAGAATCTCCCAGCAACTCAAAAATGAGTTAGGCTATAAATGAACACAAGATTTGCTTCAGCCCTAAGAGCGTTGGTAAAGCATAAAAGCTTTTAACTCCCTGTGAGTGATATTTTCCCATAAAAAGCCTGTCTTTTGGAGCTCAATTTCTATAATTTGTGTACTTATAATTTGGAAACCTTGTTGTTCTTTTAAGATACAGTGAAAAGTAATTTCAGAGAAACAGTTCCCACATGCACATTTGCATGCTGAGAGAGTTAACTACTATTATATTTTCTCAGAAAAATCTCCTTGAATTATCCATTTATCAATCACAGATTCACAATTCCTGCACATCATCCTCACTCCTTCACACTATTCAGCCCCCATCCATCCTTCAAGGCCCAGGTCTGCAAAGCACTCTCTACTTACTCCAAGCCACACTGCCTTCCTCTTCCTGGATCATGCACACTTAGGCTATACCAGACAACTTAACACTCATCTGTTTGTTCAGAACTCAACAGTTCTGTAATAACTTCATAAAACCTCACAGAAGTTGCCTCAACTAGATTATGATTTCTTTGAAACTTTAAAATCATGAGTTATTATACCTGAATCCATGGGAGATGCTTAATATAGCATCTGGGGAAAAAGAGAGAGAGAGAGAGAGAGGGGCCAAAATATACTTGTTGCTTGACTAACTATATTGAAGAACATCATGTAGAATATCTTGAGAAAGGGTGCACAAATAAACAGCACATTTTGGCAAAATAACACCTAGACCCTGCAGAAATGTAGAAATGATGGAGTGTTAAGAGCAAGGGCTCCTGAGTCAGAACCCCTAGGTTTGAATCTTGGCTCCCCACTTTGCTAACTGTTGTCTGATTTCTGCCTCAATTTCTTTAAAGTCTGTCAAATAGGAACAATAGCTATACCTATCTCACATGGTGATATGAAGATTAAACAGTCTGGCAAATGAAAGAGCTTAGTTAGCATATGCCTGTAACATGAGCATTCTATAAATGCTATTGTAATTATTATTTTGGTTTGGATTAATAGCCAACCTCCCAGTAAAGTGGAATCCACATTCCATTGTTTTTCTATGCACAAACCAATTGACTAATTAAAAACAAAACAAAAACAGATTATGCTGTAGTTAAAGAGGAAGAAAAAATGATAAAATGAGTGGATTTTAAAGTTGAAAAAAGAATTACTTAAAAAATGGGCTTGATGTCCTAGAAAGAGACGCATACAGGGGGCCAAAGGATGAAGAAATTGATGAATTAGCTTAGTGTCCAAGGACTGTACAAAAAGGCAGGGCCTTAGAGGGCCACCATAGCTGCCTTGGATGGAACTGAGAAGCCTCTTTTGCTAAGCTCTGCATCTTCACTGATGTAACATACCTGACACATCAGTCAGGACAGTCATGTTATAATAACAAACACCCCATACATTTCAAAGACTTTAAACAATGAAATATGTACTGCAGATTCCTCATGCAGCAGTACAGCACTCTAAATAGCTGAGTGGTAGTAATAATAATAATAACAACAACAGCTACTTTTATTGAGCACCCATACATGCCAAACACAGATACCTTGGTGCTCAATAAATGGTAGAAATTATCAGTGTTATTATTCTTATTCTAAGAAAAATCCTGAAGACTATTAAGCCCACTCCACAGGTGAGACATTAAGAAACTTACCCCAGGCCTCACAGACTTCAGGATACTCACTTCCTATCTGTCTTTCCATGAGTACATTTTGTTCTCTAAAAATCTTTACTGTAACCCCAATTTAGTTTTCTAAGGACTATTCCCATGATTCCCATTGTCACAGCTCACAACTCAACCAAACTCCTCCCTATTCTTCACATTGCCCTGTCTTTATGTTTCTGTTCCATAATTCCCTGCCCTTGGAGGCACCACCTCTTTACTTCTACATCTCAGAGTTGTCCTGCTCCTTCAGAGTGTGCTCAAAAACCACTTCATTAACCTTTCCCTGGTCATCTACAAGAAAATTCTTTTACTTCTTCTGAATCCCAGTAACTCTTTATTTCTGCCTTTCTCATCATTGTTCTTATGTCCTACTTCCCCAACCAGCCATGAAGGCAGAACTCACACCTGTTTCTCTGCACAGGCATGAACCTCACTGAACCCAGACAGGTGTGCAGCACGCACCTTGAAACTAAAATTGGTCTGATTCTGACATTCTCTATGGCTATTCTGATAGGAAATTCAACCCAGTTCTAATCACTATTCAAACTCTTCCTCCCTAGAGTCCTGTGACCGTCCCAGGCATGAGGAAAGCATTTCTGGAAGGCATCTTGGGTGGGTTCCCCAAAGTAAGTGCTGATATGCACATAGTCCCCTAAGGTCCCACCCTGTCTAGGCTGAGTTCTAGAGCATCCTACACCTGTCTTGATTGGAACACATAGAACAGCCAACTCCTCTCTCCTCCTTCATCCTTCCTCAGCATCCAAGCACTTGTGTCTTCTTCAGGTATTAAGAGGTAGGTTACAGGGACCAAAGACCGCATGGACTTCCCTAGTTCTTAATGAGATCACCCCTACTTTCTCACCAACCCACCACCAATATAATTCCCTTGTGCCAGCTTTTAGGATGGAAAACCCAAGAAAAAACGCTCTAGGGGCAACATCCTCTGTCTGCCCTGTCTCAAAGCCATTGTTATTGTTAGTTACTGTCAAGTTGGTGTCCGACTCAGAACAACTCTATGTACAACAGACAAAACTGTATTGCCAGTGATTCTTTGCTATTCATGGGGTTTTCCATAGCTGATTGATTTTTGGGAGTGGGTTGCTGGGTCCTTCTCCCAAGCGTACAGCACCTGGTGTTCGCAGGCGGTCTCCCATCCAAGTACTAACCAGGCCCAACCCTGCTTAGCTTCCAAGGTGGGATGGGATTGGATGCTACAGTGGTTTGGCTGCAGGCATATTCAAAGCCATAGGAGATTAAAATACTGGCTACCATCTTTGAAATAAAAGTACATATAAACAAAAATTTTACTATGTACCTGCACAAGCTTATAGACCTACAAGTGTCAATCCTCGTGAAGAAAATTTTTGCCACTTTATTAAACTTCTCAGTGATAAGAAGATGTTTCTTCCCCTGGAGTCCACTTACCTAAAGAGATCTGTAAAACATGGAATTTTCTGCAGTATGTCTACTGCTTCCTATGTATAAATATCTGAGAAAGGAGACCTTGAATCCCATTAGATTATCACAGTAATGTATACGCCATAAAGGACAATGCCCAACATGTACACATATTCCTAAACTCCTTTGTCATTTTTTCCTATTTTTAAGTAAGAAGAAAGAAACAAAGAAGAAAAGAAAAGAAAATTACCAAGCAGCCATGAAATTTACACATGACTTTCAGACATTCTGTTTAAGAAACACCTATAATGACACTATGCCTTATTTTGCAACCTTGGTACAAATGAGGATTCCAAACCACTGGGGTCAGACTATGTAGGATGTGAGTACGGAATTCTTAAATAACACTGTGTAATATGAGAAAGGGTGGCACAAAGAAGCCCTGGGCACAAATGGGTATGAAAACCTCTACAAGTTAAGGTCATTTCATTCTTGTAAATAAGAGGAAATTCTCTGGGTATATAAGGGAAATGAAAGACCACCAACTACTAGAGAGCTCACTGCATGGTTGACAGAGTAATCTCTAATATCAGAAACAAAATCGAGGTGATATGGAAAGGTTAACAAAATGCTTGTACCTCATCAAAGAAAGAAACTTGAAAGCTGGTGGTTAAATATAGCTCATTCCTATCAGGAAGCCTTTTATCCCTCAACAGAAATGATGGAAAGTGGGAAAAAGTGCCAAGCCAGAGGGAACAGGTCCCAAGTGTGCTGAAGGGAGGCATGGAACTTCTTAGATCCCTCTCTCTACACCTCTAGAGCAATGAACCTCAGTTTATTTTCTGCAGAGAAGGGACACACGTGATAAGGAAGGTTAACATGTAAACTTCCTGAAAACAGGCATAATAATAATAGCAGCTGATAAATTATCTCAAGGACTCCTTAATATAACCTATGAGATACCGCTGTTATGGCATTTTACAAGTGAGGAAGCTGAGGCAGATGCAGCAGCTAATTTGCTCAAGGTCAAGTGATGGAGATGGAATTTGAACTTAGACAGTTAACAAAGTAAATCCCTCAACTACTATTCAACACTACCTCCTATACCTGCCCCATTCCATGCTATATTCCCAACATCAATGCAATGACTTTTGAGTAGTAACTGTTCACATATTTGTCAAATGAAATATCATATGTGGTCTCGATGACTGGGTTAGGATTCTCCACAGAAACAGAACCAATAGTATATATGGGGATATATGAGTGGACATTTACTATGGAAATTGGCCCACATGAAGTCCCAAGTCAGGCTCTGTGGTGCATAATTGCAATCCTACTGACTTGGGAGACTAAGGCAGAAGTACAGTGATTTCAAGGTCAGAGAGAGCATGTGAAACTTAGCACAACTGTTTCAAAATAAAAAATAATAATAAAAAATACAAAAGGGATGGGGACGTGGCTTAGTGGTGGAGCACTTGTTAGAATTCAGGAGACCTTGGTCTCAACTTCACAGTACTGAGGAAAAAAAGAAAGAAAAAAGAACCAGGAGCTCCAATGTCCAATGCAGGATAAGATGGATGTCTCAGCTCAAGCAAAGAAAAAGAATTTGACCTTCCTGTTTCTTCTATCTGATCCCTCAAAAGAATGGGTGGTGCCCACCAATGCTGAAGATAGTGGATCTTTCTTACTGTACTGACTCAAATGCTAATCTCTTCGAGTCAGGTCGCCCAGTCAAGTCACTGTGTAAAATAACTCACCACAATGGCACACTAGCTCTATTGCCTCCCATTTTCCTTCTACTTAAGGAGGTCTATCAGCATGTAAAAGAGAGTGCATTGTTTTTTTTAAAAAAAAGAAACACTTGAGTTTGTACCCTTATGTATACTCTTAAACTTGGATATTTTTATATTCTATAAATTACTAGTAACTGGTGCATTCTAACACCATAGTTGAGACACTAGAACCCTGTAATGATTCCCCAGAATTGCTACCAGGGGACAGTCCAGCTAAACCAAAGTAATACAATCTGCTCATTTTCCACTAATGTCCCTTCACCCTTTCTCCCAGCCTCCCATAATATAACTCGAGACCATGGCTACCAACCTAGGATCTACATTTCCAGCAACTCTGAATCAAGATATGGCCACATAACTTACTTTTTACTGGTGAAACAAGCAGAGGCTTGATTCTTGAAAGCTTGCATGTGGTCTCTTCCACATCACCACCTCTATGCCAGCTAATAGACCCAAGCTCTATCATGTAGACCTTGCTTGACTTTCTAGACTTCTTACCCTGAGATCTAACCACAAATGCAGAATCCTGGCCCCCATTCCAGATCCAGAAACAAAATGTAACAAGCTTCACAAGTGATCCACCTGTATGCTGTAATTTAGGGAGCACTGAGCTAGAGGATGTCTGAGAACTAAGATAAGAAGCCTGTGGACTCCTTCTCAGAGTGATCTCCAGAATGGAGCTGCCCAGAAACCTGATACATCCACCTCTCCTGTGGGAAAGAAATCCATTTCTGTTAGTCTTCTGTTAGTCTTACCCTGACTAACACAGTGAGGATATCATCTTTTTGATGAGGTTCTCTTTAAGACATTGGTAGTGAACCATTTGAATAAAGTATAAGGACAAGTGCCAGAAGAAAGTCAGTCCTTTACTTCTAACCATGCACTTTTCAGAACATAATTGTAAATTTTCATACATAACCCAGATGTCAGGCAGGGTCCCATACCCCTTTTAGGCCCAACTGAGATTGATTCAAACCTTAATTTCAAGACATAATGCAAGCCAGAGCCTTCCCCTTCGCTTTGCAAACACCTGGAGATATTCTCCCTCCATTTCTTTCAGCTTCCAAGATCCTGCACTGCTGCTCATTGCCTCAGTTTTATCCCATATCCATCTAGATGTGAATCTCAGCTTCTCTCCTAATTGCTAAGAACAATTTGCACTTCCCCATAGATTCCCTGGATTTGGGGGAATTATTAAAGATACACAGAGGTATCCTGTTGCCTTAGTCAACTCTCTGAGTACCTCCTACTTCCTTCCCAATTCCTCCTTTGCCTTTCTCTAGTGGAACAGACAACAGTTTCAGCCATGTGAGAAAGGACAGAGAGGAAGGAATAAAATATCAGAATGTCAGGGGAGAGAAGTTCACTAACTTAAGGTTTAGAAATGACTCATTCATTGTAAGGCAGTAGTGGAATTTCTGGGGCTTTCCATAATTTGCAGCTTTCAATCTCAGCCTCTCTTCCCTTATTGGCCTTTATTGGTCACAAGGAGCTGTAGCATACTGTCACTAACATCTTAGCCTAAATCAATGCATTTATGCAATCATTCAGTTATCATTTATCATGCATCTACTAAATGCCAGGGACTCTGCTGGGCACAAAGGATTCAGGGTTCAGAAGACAAACTCTGATCTCAAAAAATTTAATTTCTGGTGGGGAAAAAAGCTCATAAATCAATAATTATAAAATTCTGTAGTAAAAGCTCACACTGAAGTCTACACCAAGCACAGATGGGGCAAAGAGAGGCTTCCCCAATGGTTGTCACTCAGGCTGACACTGGAGGCAGGTGAGGGCAATCAAGAGAGCATTCCAAAGACTACAAGCATCTGTGCAGAAGGCTGGGGAATATATTCCAGTCATAGTTAAGTGTTTATGGCTGGGGAATGAGTCAATGAGACAGGAAGAGGGATGAGCAATGAAATTGGAAAGATGAGCAGAGCCAGAGCACCACAGGTATTCAATCTATACAAAAGAGTGAATTTGATCCAGATTCTCATCCTTTTTTGTCTGATAAAGCTATAGACTCCTTTTCAGAAAAACATGTTTCTATATGTATAAAACGACAATACATGCAATTGCAAAGCAACCCAATCATTACCATATGATTCCATCCAAGTGAAAAACTCCAGATTAAGAACACCCAAAGATGATGATATCCCAGGAAGCAGGGATGTAGCCTGATTCCACTCTCATTTCAAGAAGAGCACTCAAAAGCTGGAAGGAGTTGGGGGGGAGGGAGGGAGATGAGACTAAAAGTTGGAGGACTAGTCTGGCAGCTGTTAGACTAATCCCAGTAAGAAGATCTGAGTGAAGAGGAGATATTATTTTTATTTATGTAGTCCTTCTAAATCAGTAGTCTGCCTTCTAGAAAGCCTAGCCCTTTCTCCAATTTTAAATATGTTTAAAACCTCAATTTACAGTGCTAAGACAAAATTTAATGACAACATATCCTACCTATACTTTTCCTACATCTTTGGGGAAAAAGTTAAAAAGTAACTTTGAGTAAGATCATATATATTTCAAAATTCCAAGACTCAGGAACAACTAAGCTGGAGACAGAACAAAGTAGTCAGCACCCATACCCAGAATCACCCAAAATCATTGTGCAAGTGACAGTTCCAAATGCTGACCGACACAAAAATGCTGTGTGAGCAACTTACATTCCTCAACGGCCATCACCATTGTAACCCGAGTTTCACAAACGCTGAAAAAGTCAAATTCCAAAGCAAGCTAAAATACAATCTTTTCACAATTTACGCTGCATTTATGCTCCTGGAAGAGTTAGTGTGTACTAAAACCATGCAGAAATGCATCATGTTCGGTAATGTAACAAAGTTAGGTTCCAGGTTTAATCAATTGTAATCAGATTTCTCATCTATGTGTATGCCTGACTGGTGGGATCTTTGAAAGACTCATGAAATGAAGATTAATGTGTCGGTCTGCAACACTGCTTCATGCATTGCTGGACATCTGACATCCCTGGCTGTAGTTCATTTCCACTGTGAAGTCCAAACCATACCAGAACAAAGTTGTGAAATACCGTATGGACAATACTATCCATCTTCAGAGGCATCCTTATACCGAGACCTTTACTACCAAGTTAGCACTGTGCATGCATGCATATGTGCCTGTGTGTGAGTGTGTGTATGTGTGCTTGTGTGTGTGCATGTATGCATATGTGTGCACACATGCACACATGCATGCATGTTGAGGGAGAGAAGAGGAGGAAGAAGAAAATGGAATAGGATGTAGACATCAACTAAGAGAAATTTCTTACTATTTCTGAGGCCAATTTCTAAAGAAGGAAAGGTTGAGAGGGCTTATAAAAGGCCCCCAGGCTTGGCAAACTCTCTCTTCTACCAATCTCCAGATCTGGTTAGCACCTGAGGCTTCAGAGAAAAGAACAGACACTTGCTTCACCAGCCTCTCCAACCGCACCAAAGGGGAAATTACCCTTTGACCCCTGAAGCCATTTACTAATGACCTGCAGCATGAGATTGGATAGCTTTTCTCATTAGTGCATGACTACACTGCAAATGTTATTGCCAGCCAGCCAATTATAAAAGCATAAAGAGAAAGTAATTAGCACAATCATTTTACATAGAGTAAATTTTAGTGCAGCCAGTTTGTCAGAGATGCAATTTCATGGGATCACGGCCATGCATTAATGGAGTTATGGGAAACTGTTAATTTGTTATTTGAAATGAAGTTCTTATCTCTGGCCAGTTAGTTCAGTTAGTTAGAGTCTGATGCTAAGGAGGCCAAGGGCACAGAATTGCCTCCAGTGCTGTCCAGTTTGACTTTGTAATGTTGCACAATTGCTGACTGGCACTCCCAGGCAGCCAGTGAAGGGGGAGACTGTTCATTCCAAGTGGAATAAAATCCAGGGCTCCATGAGCATAGATGGCCCAGGATGATTTGCAGGGAGAAGTTGAATTCAAAATGCAAGTACAAAAAGGGAAACAATAGGGCTCTTTGTGGCGATGGAGCTCTTCTCTATTTTGGCAGTGACAGTGGATTTACAAACGTATCCATGAGATAAAGTTCTATAAAGCTACACGCACACACACACACACACACACACACACACACACACACACACAAATACAAATAATGCTGGGGAAATCTGAATAAGAGCAGTGGACTGTATCAAGGTCCGTCACTTGACTGTGATATTATTATATAAATTTGTTGTTGTTGTTGTTGTTGTTAGGTACTGTCGAGTCGGTATCCGACTCATAGCGACCCTCATAGGGTTTTCAATGGCTGAGTGCTTCGGGATTGCCTTGGGAGTGGATTGCCAGGCCCTTCTCCCATTTTTGCGGTGCTAGGAATTGAACTCGGGGCCTCAAAGACTGCAGCGCAGCGCTCTACCCACTGAGCTAAATTCCAGCCCATATAAATTTTTACAAAGTGTTAATTTAGTTAATTTAAGGGAAACTGAGTAAAAAGTACACAGGATCTACACATAAATTCTTACAACTGCATGGGAATATACATCTGCACAAGTAAATTTTTCTGCTAAAAATGGGGAAATGCACATAGATTTGCTGATGGCTAAGTTGAATAAATCTGTCCCCCAGATAGCACAGAGTTTAGGAAGAATGGTCCAAGAAGACCAGCAATGATTCCTACGCACCATATCTTAGTGCTCTAAAAATATAGTTCTTCTGACTTGGGAAACTGTCATCAGTTCTTGATAAAATATGGAGGCTAAACTCAACTTTCTCTAATTCCATCAACTTTATTCATATCAGATATCAGTAGTCTCATGAGTTAGTTAGGTGGGAATTCCCAGTATTTAGGTTTTCATGCAAACAAAAATTTGAGGAACTATTAATCTTTCAAAAATTATTCTGCCATCTCAAGTACCAAATCATCCCAAATACAAAATTATATCAATAAATGAGGAACTAGTAATTTTTAGACAATGATTGTCTGTCATTTTTAATATAAAACTGTATCAAATCCTACTTTGACAATGGAGCTCCTGTTCAAGACAATCTTTTGAGATAGCCCCCAAAAATATACCTGAGTGCCTTAGTCAGCTTTATGCTACAAATTTTCCACCTGATAAATAAATACAAGTGACACTTGAGAGCACTTTGCCATGGGCTACAAAACAATTTGATACAGTTTCCTTCTTAGGGAACTCCTAGAAGAAAATCAACAACCAAATATTTAGACTGGTTTGATTCTCATCTCCCCAGGTCAGTTCAATCAGCTTTTTCATGAAGAAAGGTTTCTCCAGCCAATTATGATAGAAGAGTGTGTTATATCGCACACCTAACCCTTCACCTCTTTTCTGGGTTGAATGGAGACCTCCAAAACTCAGAAATCTCTGTCTATCTTGAATTTAAAATGTGCCCTAGTTTGGAAATAGGGTATTTGCAGATATAATTAAAGTGAAGATGAGGTAAAACTGGATTAGGGTGGATTCTAAATACAATAGCTATACATGGCCATGACCAGACTGAGGAAAGACTGGAGTGAGTAGCTACAAGCCAAGGACACCAAAGGCTGTCAGCAAAAACCTGAAGCAGGGAGAGGGCCAGAGGCAGATTCTCCCTCAAGCCTCCAGAAGAAAACAACCTTGCCAAGGCTTTGACTTCACACTGTGGCCTCAAACTGTGAGAGAACAAATTTGTACACTTTTAAGCAACTCACTTTTTTGGTCATGTGTAATGGCAGCCCTAGGGATCCCATCCCAGAGATCTTTGGTGTATTTTAGCATGTCTAAATCTTTGAGATGGGAAGGGTGTGGCAGCCCACTCCTGAAACAATCTCAAGAAAGAATCAGCCATCAAAAACCCTATGAGGATCACTAGGAGTCAGACCTGACTCAATGGCATCTAACAACAAACAACAAAGAGCGTTGAGAAGTGATGAAATAGCCTCAATTTATTTAACCATTTTCTCCATACCTATTAACCCTCCACGTAGCATATTATGAAAATGCTGCTTTAGATGGCTTCAAATTTCAATATAAACATGAATCACTTGAAAGTTTCATTAGCATGAAAATTCTGACTCAGAAAGTTTGAGGTGACACCTGAGAGTCTGCATTTCTAAGAAGCTCCTGGGTAATATTGATGCTGCTGGTCCTTCGAGCAAGCTTGGAGCAACAAGTTCTTGATTCTGCACACCAGGGGGCAGGGAGATGATGTGGAAAATCTCCCAGGTCTCATTTTGCTCAAAAGGTTATGATTTAGCCAGCTATAGTGGTTTGTTTTTTTTTCTTCTCAGCTTTGTACTCTCCTATTATAGGGAACTTTGTAACATCTCCTACAATGGGTAATTTCCCTGCCTCATTTATACCAGCTGACTTACTTTAAGCAATGGAAAATCACAGATGAAGAATATGCCCAAGAAAATCAGTGGACAGAGAGCCTTTGTCCCTTCACACTAGGCCCCAGAATGAGGACATGGACAGCAGACTTCAACCAAGCCAGGAGCCTGAGGCCAACTGGCCAAGCAAAACCCAGCCTACTGATAGATCTATGAGACAGAAATAAATGCCTATGATGGTAAGCTACTTACCAACAGCCATACCACTGTGGCATCCGATCCCATCAGATCTCGAAAGCTAAGCCCTGTTCGACCTGGTTAGTACTTGGGTGGGAGACCGCCTGGGAACACCAGGTGCTGTAGGCTTGGGAGAAGGACATGGCAACCCACTCCCAAAAAACTTAATTGAAAACCATATAAATAGCAGAGATGCACTAATACTGTTCGCCTGTTGTATGTAAGGTCACTATGAGTCAGACACTGACTTAATGGCACCTAACAACAACAACAATGGTAAGCTACTAATATTTTAACTTAGCTGGTTACATTTAAAAAACTAATAAACATACTGCCATGGTCTTCTTTATACTTACCCATAACTACAGATAAAAATGTTTATGTATAAGTTACCAAGAACAAAGAGGCACAAATATGATTTTTACTCAGAGAAGCAACAGTCTAGCTGAGGAAAAAAGTGACATACAAGTGAAAGAATAAATTGCAGTATAAAATCATATGAAATTAAGAGTTATAGAAGTTTGGTATAATCCAATATGCTGGAGTTGCCGGAGAAAGCTATGAAAAGGCTTTGGATAGGTAAAGAGAAATAGAGAATTCATTTGGAGAGTTTGAGGATGTCCTCTGGAAAAAAGGATTCTAACTGAGAAAAAAGCCCACAAGCTAACAAAGTATTGATTGCAATGTTCGAACCACCTTTCCTGACCATTATGGGAAAGCACACATATATTATGTTATTGTAGCAGGCCATTTGCAACCATTTGGAAAGGAAAGAACATTCTACTTGTACATTATTCACTCCTGGCACAGTAACAATTGGAGGCACTATATGGAGCTGCCAGTGGCCAGCTTTCAGTGGCCATGACAAAGCGAAGGCACTGAGGCCAGTGGGCCGCCAGCAGGAGTCAGCACACATTATTTGCCCAGTGGAGCTGACAGAGTCTGGGAAATATTAGAGTAGGAAAAAAAAGTGTTTTTCACCAAATTGCTTTTTATTCCTCACTCAATAAAAATTTCCTGGGTCCTCTTCAGTTATCGCAGTTGGGTTCATGATTCATAGATCATAAATGTATGTATGAAGCCATTCTTCTAATTATGTGCTGGGGATTAGACCAGCTCCAGGGGGAGGAGCAAATCAATGCAGAGTAACTAATCTGCATCCCCAGGGGTCTGCTCACCTTCAGAAGCCATTTTCAAAAGGAGAAATTGAAACAACAGGGCACGGATAACGCAGGGAATGGAAGCAATGTCCAGTGGTGCCTATAACAATGATAATCGTAATTATTATACACATGTTTGTTGTTGTTGTTAAGTGCCGTCAAGTCGGTATCTGACTCATAGCGATCGTCATAGGGTTTTCAATGGCTGACTGTTTTGGGATTGCCTTGGGAGTGGATTGCCAGGTCCTTCTCCCATTTTTGCAGTGCTGGGAATTGAACTCGGGACCTCAGAGACTGCAGCTCAGCGCTCTACCCACTGAGCTAAATCCCAGCCCCATTATATACATAGTAGACCTTATAAGTGTTGTTTCTACCTACTCATTTTGTAGATTGGGAAACTGAGGCCAAAGAAAAGTGATTTGTCCAACCGGGCTTGGACCCTTAACAAGAATCTTGGATTTGGGACTCCCTGGCCATTGCTTTCCCACTTGTAGCAAGAAGTCTCAGAATGGCTGAAGGACCTGTGGATTCTCTCCCAGTCCTGTCAGGAGGTCCAGAGTACCTGCCCCCAGTCCTGGTCTCTGCAGAAGGATCTCAGAGGCAGCTTATCCAGCAAGTGGAAGTACAGTACACACAGAAGCCCAGCCATGATCACCCAGAAGGGCAGAGGAAAAGCACAGCAAGATCTGCATTCATCAGGTTGACCCTGACCTCATCAATGACCCCACCTCCCAGCACCTGGACTAGAGTTGTCAGAACTTAAACACAGAAGGTAGCAACCAAAAATGTAGCACTAATATTTATTGAGCATTTATTTAACTGGAAACATCTCATTCAACTTCACCAATAACCCATATTACAGATGAGGAAACTGAAGCTTAAGTAACTTGTTCAGAGTCTTGATACACATATGTGGTAGAGGAAAGGTTGGAAGATGAAGTTTTTCCTCTAAGGCATTTGCTCATATCCTCTGCTGAATATTGCTTGACCCGTGAAACAATCTCTGTGCAGTAGGCAAAACAGCACATTCTCCTCTCTCCAGCCCACCAAAGAAGATTCTTTCATTGCCAAATACTTTCCTTGCTCCAACCTTTATCCATGGAGGAGGATATTATCTTATCTTTCAGGATTTGAGAGTGGACAAGGACTTGCAGGACCTGGAAGAGGAAGGAAAGGAAGTACCGAGTCTTGTTGTTGTTGTTGTTAGGTGCCATCGAGTCATATCTGACTCATAGCGACTCTTATAGGGTGTTTAATGGCTGATTGTTTTGGGATTGCCTCGGGAGTAGATTGCCACATCCTTCTCCCATTTTTGCAGTGCCGGGAATTGAACTCAGGACCTCAGAGACTGCAGAGCAGCGCTCCACCAACTGAGCTAAATCCAAGACATATCATGTTTTACCAAAGGTTATATTATTCTATAAATAAAGGGGGAAAAGGAGAGAAACAAAGATAGATAAGTCTAGTAATAGAAGTGAGTGGTGAATGAGAAGCTCCCAGCAATGTGAAATGCAAGAAAACTGAGGACAGGGAAGTAGATATCAGAAGTCCTGCTGAGGATTAAAGCTCTCTCAACTGCAATTGCTTTCATATTATTGTGTGGTTATAAACTTATACTTCAGGAAGTATGACACCACTCCGGAGCTAGCTAACTCAAAGATACCACAACTTTGAGATCCAACTATGCAAAGTCAATCGTTTCCTATTTGTTAAGAAACAAGGAGAAGATGAGCATGGTGGCTCATGCCTATAATTTCAACAACTCAGGAGGTATAGGTAGGAGGATTGGAGGTCTGAGGCCAGAGGCAGCCTGTGTAACCTAGCGAGGCCCTGTCTCAAGATAAATAATAAAAAGTGGGCTGGGGGTAGATCTCAGTGGTAGAACACTTGCAAAGCATGTATGAATCCCTGGGTCCAACCCCCAAGTTCTACAAAAATAAAAAAGAAAGGAGAAAGAAAAAATGAAATAAAGAAAGAAAGGGAGGGAAGGAAGAGAAAGAGAAAAAACAGGGAGAAGAAAGCATCCCATGTGCAAATTTGTTACATACAATGGAGTTAGGACAACTTTAGGAATGCAGCATGCCCCACAACAAAGGCCACCAATCCTGCAAAAGATAGAAGGGCTCTGTGCGACACTTCTACAAGTAAGAAACCTGCAAATCCAGCCTCTGGAGCAAGAAAGGAGAACTGGAGGAAGATAAAAGCCTACAACAAATACATCTCCAAACACACAGACAATAGCCTCTGGGGACTTTCTGAATTAGCTGTAAAAATTGAGAAGTATTATCTTTACACAATTCTAGTGAAGGCAGGAGAAAAGAAATTCTACTTTATATAATTCTCATGATCTTAATATGCCCCCAGTTTGGGAAATCTTGAGAAAACATGGATTATATGTTCTATCCTTGTGAATGTGTTAGAAAAATAGAAGCCAGAGTTTGATATATATATATTGTTGTTGTTAGGTGCCCTCATGTGAGGTTCGACTAACAACAACTCTATGTACAACATGGGAAACACTACCTGACACTGTGTCATGCCCGGCACTGTTGTCAGTGCTTCTCTGCTATTCATAGAGTTTTTCAATGGTTGATTGCTTTTTTAGAACTTGGCTGCCAGGTCATTCTCCCAGGCTTATAGCACCCAGTATTCCCAGGTGGTCTCCCATCCAAGTACTAACCAGGCCCAACCCTGCTTAGCTTCCAATATTTGACAAGATTGGACACCAGGGGGCTATGGCTGCAGGCGTGTGTGTGTGTGTGTGTGTGTGTGTGTGTGTGTGTGTGTGTGTGTGTGTGTGTGTGGTGTGTGTTCAGTAAGATTCGCATAGGCATATGTTGTGTTGTTGGGTGTTGTCAAGTTGGATGTGACTCATAGTGACCCTCATAGGGTTTCAATAGCTGACTGTTTAGGTATTGCTTTGAGAGTGGATTACCATGTCCTTCTCTCATTTTTGCAGTGCTGGGGATCTAACTGGGGTCCTCAGAGAGTGCAGAGCAGGACTCTACCAACTGAGCTAAACCCCAACCCATATATACTTATATATGAATATTACTCAACCTTTTAAAGGAAAGAAGTCTGCCATTTGTGCCTGCATGTAGGAAGCTGGAGAATATTATGCTAAAAAAATAAACCCAACACAAAGAAAAGTCCTGCATAATCTGTCTTATGTGCAGTACCTTTAAAAAGTCAAATTCACAAAAGCAGAGAGTAGAATGGTAATCATGAGGGCTGGGAAGGTGGAGAAAACGAGGAGGTGTCAGTCAATAGGTATGAAGTTATAATTATGCAGGATGAATAAGTCTTAAGGCTCAAATGTACAGCATGAGGACTACAGTTAATAATACTATATTGTGTACTTGAAATTTCTAAGAGAGTAGGTCTTATGTGTTCTCACCATGGCAGGAGTAACTATATAAATAGATGGATATGTTAATTTGTTTGACTGCAGTAATCAGCTCACTGGGTATATGTATATCAAAATATCGTGCTGTACACCTTAAATACATAACAATTTCAATTTTAAAATAAGTTAGCAACACATTTAAATTTCATATATATATATATATATATGTCATGAAGCAAAGTAGAACTGTCCTGCAAGGCAGTGAACATTTCAGTCCGGGTTCTGAAATGGTAGTGAGACACGAGAAGTGGATTTAAGAGAGGAAAGGGAAGCCATGGGAGCACAAGGAAGCCCATGGCAACAAGGGGCCGAGAGGTCTGAACCTTCAGCGCACTCAGCTTCTCTGCTGCCTAGCAATCTCTGCCTGGAGATTAACAGTGAGTCTTTTGGATGTCTGCAGTGAGCTATTTGTTGTAAGTAACAAAATTATATCTGAGATGCCAAAGAGTTTCTTTGGCTTTCAGAGGTGACAAGCTCACCACAAGAGGCAGTCAGTCACCAAGGTTTATTAGTCTTGGACCATGAGATGCCCTGAGGGTTTCAGAAGAAGTAAAAGACAGTCAAAATCAATCCCTGAAGAATTCACTACCCAGGCAAGGCAGACATATATGTCAAGTTATTGAAAAGAAGTATATCTACCTCTCAAAGTGTTTTTAATTATTTTTGTGTTCTGGAAATGCACTGGAGTATCCTGTTTGTTTGTTTGTTTGTGTGTGTGTTTGTACACATATGTGTTCTCATGTATATTTTAATGTAAAGAACCCCAACTTCTTTCCACCACAAGGGAACACCTAAGGCAAGGGAAGAACAAGCAGGTAAATAGCATCCGGGAGTGGGGCATTAATGAAGTATTTTGTTCATTATGTTCATTAACAATCAGTTCATTATGTCCTAAGATCACTGATATGCAGGAAGTGGTCACTAAAGAGAGTTAATTTCAATATAAAGTATATTTGGAAGAAAAAGAATTGACATACCAACCCCTCAGTATCCCAAAACAGGGAGCACAGGTCACCTGAAGTAGATCCTTTCCAACCAAGGGTAGTGACAAGGAAGGCCAATGAGGCACTAGAAATAAAATGCCTTCTAGACAAAAGAAAATCTAGACAGGATTCAGAGACAGGGTATGTACTGTGAGCTGGTTTCAGAATGAGATATGTAGAAGATGCTGTAAGAGGCTCCTGTCCATGTCTTTGCCCTGGGAAAAGTGACTGCGCATGTGGTATGAAATGAAGCGAGACCTTGATCTCAGATGACACCTGTAGAGTGAGACCATCCTTTGTCCACTACCCTGAGGAGCAGGCACAGCAGGTGGACTCAGGCTGTGTAGAGCCACAGAAACTCTCTCCCATTCTCCTGGGTGGAGGAAATCTGAATTGCTTGGATATCATGTCTCCACAGTTGGTCATAGGAGACAGACAGGCATTTCACTGGAAACAGTGTCATCCATCTCCATTCAAAGTTCTAGAAGAAAATCATCATAAGGACAGCATGCCTGCTCTGGTTTGGATATATTTGGTCCCCAAAGCCTCACATGTTGGGAGCTGGGTCCTCAGTACGGAGCTGTGAGAAATTGTGGAACTTGAAAGGTGTGAACCTCTTGGAAGATTCTTGAAAACCACAAATTTCCTATATGTGCATGCATCACAAATGCATTCAGTCCTAAAACCATTAAACCAGATTAAGACAGATCAATTATTTTTAAAAATCATCTCTCACCAGGGAAAGTATGTTTCATTTATGTAGAAGAAATTACAAAAATGTCAATAACTATACAAAATATAGAGCAACTTGGCATGGGAAGGTGTAAGTCAATGGCTTAAGCATCATTATGATATGTTTCTCTCATCAATAGCGATAAAGTAGTGTGATTTTTCCAAGTTTCTGTGAAAATGTACAACTTTATGATATCTCCTAATGAAACTTAAAACAATGTGTACACTAGAATTTAATATATATTACATATTGTAATATATGTGTCATGAAAGTAGAAGAGGGACTATTTAGAGAGAGAAAGCAGAGTAAAGAGAAGGGAGGGGACAATAAGAAAGATTATGGGGGAAAGAAAGAGAAATATCATGTTTTCTATCATAGGCAAAATCTAGATTTTACACCCACACACAGATACACACACACACACACACACACACACACACACACACACACGAGACATTCAAGCAAAAGGATAAACATTGAGGGAGATAAAAGGGATTAGCAGGGGAGAAGGGGTCATGAAGGGTAATGAGGGATGAGCATGATCAATATACACTGATGTCCATGGGTGGAAGTGTCATAATGAAATTCGTTAATCTGTACACTCACTAAAAGGATTATTAATAAAAAAGCATTAATTAAAACAAATAAGAAACTTAGATCAACATGTTGCTCTTATCCTCAACAAAAACAAAACTAAACAATAAAGCAATAAAAGTTTTTGTTTTCAGTCACCTCTGCCTTATGCCAGGGTGGCCATAATAATCTGACATCTTTACATTACTAATTACATGGGCATCATTATCACATAGGCTATCTCTAGCTTCCAAATAAATAAATAAATACCTATCCAGCAGACATTCCTCAGATGTAGGGAAATATGGCAAGCACTAGAAGATACAGCCAGGATTGGAGAATACACTAAATCTGGGCCATTGCTGAGTATAAGAAAAACTTGCCTTGCAAGGATTCCCACAATGAAGATGGAGAATAGGATTAACAATGTCTTGAGTGGCCTGATTGAACATCGTAAAAGATTTCTGTGGTTGTTTATTTTGTGAATAAATCTTTTTTTTACCATTTTCAATTTGCCTAAAAATGTTTACTGGAAATATTAATGTATTATGGTAAAAAAAAATTACTTGATTTTCATCTAACTCATTGAAATAGATCTTTTCCTTTCCTTTAATTCTTATGAGAAAATTAATTTTGTTTTAAGTGTTTTTTAATTACTACTTCATTTCAAGAAACTAAGTATCATGTAAATTAGGAGATAGGTACATTATGCAAACTATCAAAATATAAAAGCCATCTCCAACTTACAAATCAAGAGCATTCTCAAGATTTCTTAACATGTCAGGTGTTGAGAATTCAGAGTATATTTTTCCTGTGATGATACGTTACACAGTGTGATTACATTTCTATATCCAATTAAAACACTCTATTCTGTAAATCCTGATAAATTGTTTTTCCAGAACATTGTTCTCAAAGTGTGATCCATAGACGCCAGGGAACTTCTGGACACTTTCAAGGAGTCTTCAAAGTCAAATCTATTTTCACAATCACCCTGAGGCATTATTTTCCTTTTTGGTGCATTGATATTTGCACAGATGGCCCTAAAGCAATGGTAACTAAAACCCCTGATTGCTTAGCCTAAATCAAAGCAATGGTCCAATACTAGTAATCTTCATGTACTTCCCCATCACTGGCTCATTTTAAACAAAAACTCCAATTTCATTTAGGAATATCTATGGTGAACCAGTAATCACTATTAATCTTATTAAACCACAACTAAGAGAATTATACATCTTTTAAATATTCTGTGTGACAAAAGGTCAAGTATGCACACAGCACATCTGCTGCCTACCAGAGTACAATAAATGTCTACAGGAAAATACAGGTGTGATTGCTCAAGTTGGGAGCTGAGCTAGTTATCATGGAATACCACTGTCTCTTAAAATAGTAATGGCAAATCATGGTTATTCAGATGCAAGTACCTAGCAGATATTTTCTCAAAAATAAATAAAATTAGCCTGAAAATTCTACAAAAATAAATAACACTTTTTGTCGATGATTTAATTTGAGGTTTTGAAGAAAAAAAACTGTGTTTTGGAAAATTTGTATCTACAACCATAGCTTGGAGGTTTCCCTACATTTAGAAACTGATATGGTTTCAGAATTAACATTGCAATATGTCTTTTAAAAATAGCATTTATTGAATTCTTTTGTAGCATCAAAGAAAAATATCCATAATTATCTGAAAAGACTATTAAAATACTACTCCTTTTCCAATAGTGTCTCCGTGTAAGGGTGGGTTTCATCATATAATTCAACCAACTCAATATAGTTCAACACATTGAATGGAGAAGCAAATAGGAGAATCCAGTTGCCTTCTATTAAGCCAGACATTAAAGAGATTTCCACAAAAGTAAAATAATGCCACTCTTCTTGCTACTTTTTTGTTTCACAAGATACAGATTATTTTATTTAAAATGTTATTTACTGAATTCTGAGTAAGAGGGCAGAACAGAAGTATCCTTTGTGTGACTCTGTAAATGAGAAGAATCAGGGCAACAATGGAGAAATAATATTCTAAGGAGAGAAACAGAAGAAGTCCAGGAATCAAGAAAGAAGTAATGGGAATGCTAAAGGCATGGACAAGCAGAAGGGAAACTCAGAGTAATATACCAAGCAGCCCCCAGTTCCAATCCTGCCTGAGGGGAAGGAGGGGACCGGACACCACACACATAAGGAAGCCAGAAGAGGGCAGACAGCCCTAGTCATAACAAGAGGCCACATTCCTAGCTACAGGAGAAACCCCTGGTTCTTACAAGCTTTAAACCTATTTAAATCCAGTGAGGGGACTCGGACTGAGAACGATCCCTGCTGTATGGCAGGCTAGCACTGGAAAAGAAATCCACTGCATGGTTTGCCCTATTTCAGAGTGCTATGGCCAGGCACCATCTCACCAAGGGGCCTATTGTCTGGAACTGAACTACTATGGGGAATAGAAAGCAGAACAATCACAACTCAAGGTCCCTGAGGATGTCCTATAACAGTGACTGGGTGGGAGTCATAGGGTGGGGGACATCCATGAGTGGCAGTAATGGGGGGAGGTTTGTTGCAGGCCCACCAAGAAGTTTCTGGGGCAGGGGAGCTTGGACTGTGGAGGATATAGTGGTAGGTGCTTCTGCCCTCTGGGTTAAGAAGTGAGGCCTGTAAGCACCAGGTTTACTGAGGGGGCTGGGTCTGAGAGAGCTGAGAAAGAGTCCAGGAGATGGCTCAGTTCCGTCCCCCACCTCCAGTGCAGAACTCAGTGGCCTCTTGGCCTCCCTGACTCTCTGATACATTAGGGAATATGCTTAGGCTTGGGCCTTTACCATGCCCCAGGGGTGCAGAGACTGGGGTCGACTAAAGTAAGTATGCACCTGCTCAGCTGGCATGCCACAAAGTTTGTCTGGCCAGCAGTGGCTCTGGGCGCACTGCACATTTTTTAAAGTCTCTGGAGTGAACACAGCAGTGCTGCAGACAACATACTCTTAACCAGCCCAGCCCAGGAGTAAACAAGGGGCAGGGCTCAGCCTGCATACAGCACCAATCTGTCTGGTGGGAACAGTAAGTCATGGAAGAAATCGGGGAAATTTAAAAATTCCTAGGACCAAATGAATAAAGAAAATGTGGCATTATACACAAAGGAGTATTATTCTGACATAAAGAATGAAATAATATCTTTTACAGGAAAATGGAAGGAAATAGAGGTCATAATGTTAACTGAACTACATCAGACATAGAAAGACAAATACCACATGACTTCGGTCATATGTAGAAGCTAGAATAAAATTAAAAAAGAAAGAGGTCACCTCAAAGTAGTAGAGAAACAACTAGAGAAGGGAAGAAGACTAGAAGGAGAGGAAGGTAAAAGAGGGTATTTGGGAGGGTGGATACAACCCAAGAACAAAATACACATATATGGAAATGTCAACCCATTAATATGTAAAAATAATATGCATTAATAATCATAATTTAAAATGATTTTTCTCTTAAAAATGATGCTCTCTAATTCCATCAATTTTCCTGCAAATGCCATAATTTAATCCTTATTTGTGGCTGAATAAAACTCAACAATGTACAAGTACCGCACTTTCTTTATCTGTTCATCTGTTGGGGAGGGAGGTCATGAGAGGGTAATGGGAGAGGTGAACATGAGCAACATATAATGATATGCATGTATGGAAATCTCATGATGAAACCCATAAGTTATACACTAACTAAAAAATTACCAAAAATACTAAAAATGATTTTTATTGTTTAAGAAAATGGCCATTATTCTTTTCAAATGTCAGTATAATTTTTATGATTATAAATATTCTAATCCTTAGCTTGAAATTTAGAAGACAAGCCTTTTCCCTGCTATTATTTAACATTGTTCTGGATATTCCGTCCAACACATCAACATATTTCTGTCTAAAGAGCAGAAAGAAATGAGAAGCCCAACAATTTAAATACTGCCACTATATTCTGCCATTGATTGTTTATCAAGAAAACACATCAAGTCCAGCAATGTAGTATATGACTATGATTCCAGTGACTCAGAAGGCTGAGGCAGGAGGATCAAAAGTCCAAGGACAGAAGCAGCCTAAGCAAATAGCAAGACGCTGTCTCAAACCCAAATCTTCATCTTCACTTCCTCTGCTGGAGTCTGAGGGATTTCTGCCCCTTTTCTTCTTCTCTGTCTTCCTTCATATTCTCTTCTGATCACCTGTGCTCCTCAGCAGCCCCTTCCATGGGACACTGTCTGAGAGCCTCGTGCTCCTGAGAGTTGGAGTTGAGCAGGCAGAGCAATTTCTTATCTTCTTTACAGAAGATCATCTTTGTCTCCTTGTGGTCACATACATGTATTCTTCAGAGCTAAAGAAGTACCTTAGACTGGCTGGTCTCACAAAGGACACTAGTTCTTTCAGAAGAATATCAATTCAGAGGTCTCCCTCCTGTAATGGTGCCCTGCACTGAGGGCAACAAACAGAAGATTGGGCTTCTTCCCAGGCAAGGTAGAGGCAGGGTCAACAGCAGCTATGGCCACAGTCTATACTGACTAGATCTACATAGTTCATTCAGATGAACCAGGTGAGTTCTTTCTTGAAGGCTTGTGAGATATCCAAATCCATTTTTGTGTCTGTGGTCTCACCAATATTGCTGTAGAAGTAACATTAATTCAGCTCCAAGGCCAGGTCCTCAAGATGTGGAGGTGGTAGATTTAGAAGTCTCTGCAGCCACAGGTGCATGGGACATACTTTATCTGCACTGGAAAAGAATGAGCTTGGCTTCTGGAGTGTCCTTATACTGAACCCCTAACAATCACACCCATTTATTCCAAGTGATTATATTCCTGAGGTTTCCAATGAATGGAAGTTTTTCAGGAAATTTATCTTCAGTTCTTGTTCCTTTGTTAAGAATACTTTAACAACTAACAGCTGCAAAGTAAGTCAGAAGTCAGTTTATAAAGTAGAAAACGGAATGAGTTTATTAAGAGAAACAGATAAAGAAATGCTGTTGGATAGACTACAGAGTGGGCTGCTCAAGTGTGGATTAGCAACATAATAGTCAAAGGTGGGTCTTTTTATAATTGGGTTTTTCATTCATCTGGAAGTTAGGGTGGATTTGGTCTAGAAACAGTTTTCTTGAGCTTCTTTGCCCAATATCAGAAAGGCGTGAGCTTCTCCATGATCTCATTTATAAAGGTTCCTCATGGCTGATGATAAGCTTACTGGAATTTGGTTCTGTTTGCTTTTGTTCCCTAAGGGACCATTCTTCCCTGCTGCTCATTTCTGACACCTCCCTAATATTCACCCCTCAAGAACTAGAAACCCAAAAATCTTTTAGGGTAGGAAGTGTCAAAACAAAAATGTTTACTTCCTGCTGAAGTTAGATGTAGGCCTAATGGACAAGGGGCTCCAACTCTTGCTGACTGTCAGCAAGAGAAGAGTAATCCAGTCACCCTTGATATGGTTGAGAAGCAGTGCCTAAGCCCATAGGTAGGAGCTGATATCCTTGTGACATCATCATTTGGAATTTGACTACCTGGAGCCTAGAAGACACCAGTAGTACCAGGAGCTTAAGTAAGCTTGGACCAGAGATTTAGATCAAGATTAGAAATAACAGGGGAGCTATAGGGACCAAAAGGGTTGGAATCCATCCAGAGAAATTACCTAGGAATTGTCCCAGCAGGAAGTCTATCTTGGAGAAGGAAGTGAGAATATTATGCCGATATATTCTTGGGCTACAGTATGTATGCCTGGAATTTGACAGCCATTGGTATACTAAAAAAAAAAAAAAGAAAAAAGAAAAAAGAAAAGAAAAGAAAAACAAAAAATAAAACCTTGGTGAGGTCCCTTTCTAGTGAGCTGAAGGATGTAATTTTTAAAAAGCTAATGGGACTGGGAATCTGCGCTTTTATGGCTGCAGTCAACATGCCACAAATGTGTCTGGAGACTGCTAGAATTACTCATCCCTTTTGAACATTATGTCTACTAGTGTCTTTTTAAGTAGATTTTATAATAAGTCACATAGTATTTGGAGTTTATTTTATATCTAGTTTAACTCTTTTTGTTTTGCATTATTATCACTTATTCCATATTTGCTTATACTTTCCTCCAGGGTGTTTAAGATTATGTAGAAGGCCAAAATGTTAACCTTTCTTTTTTATTTGCTAAAGTCAGTTGAATCTCCCTAGGAGTTTCTCTTGAGGACCTGCAAAGAGCCCCTTGTTGTTGCTGTTGTTAGGTGGTGGTGTTAGGAGTTGGTGTATGAGTAGCAACCCTACGTACAACAGGCGAAACACTATTGTCAGTGGATCTCTGCTATTCATAGGGTTTTCATTGGCAGAATGATTTTTGGGAGTGGGTTGCCAGGTCCTTCTCCCAAGCCTACAGTATCTGGTGTTCCCTGGTGTTCTCCCATCCAAGTACTAACTAGGCCTGACTCTGCTTAACTTCTGAGATCTGACGGAATCAGACACCACAGTGCTACAGTTGCAGGCAAAGAGCCCCTAGGGCCATTTAATTTTTCCTCTACCATTTGTGTCAACTGCTGTGTTAAGTTAGGGCCTTACTGATCATATGACTTCTCTTGGAAGCATCAGCAGGACATTACCCTCTGTAGTGATGATTCTCCTCTTTGCAGAATGTATACTTGTTAGAATCAACCTGTGGGCGCCTGCTGGCTTCTCTGATCAAAAGAACTAGTGACTTGTTGGAGTCAGAAGTCTTTTTTAACGGGTCCTACCATCCCCCAGATTTTGATTGATGTGGGGCAAGGGCCAAAATATTGGCTGTATTCTTAGCCCTGTTATCTTAATTAGTTTTGGCTTCCAACTTTTGGTTGTTGAACACCTGGGTCAGTATTACTAGTCCTGAAGAAGAAGTAATGGATTTCAATTTTAACTTTTTATAACATTTAGATAAAGCTTAGATACATAGCAATTTTTAGCTCTCAGATGTATGTTTTGGTTACACATGCATGGTGTCAAACATTTTATAATAACTTAAGATAATAGTTGCTTACTCAACTAGAGTCATAACGTAATCTTTGAAACAGATACTGACATAATTCTTAACACAATTTAGACTTAGTTTCCTAAGTAGTATAAAGCCTGACAAAGTTGTTAGAAAGTACAAATAACACTTTGACAGAATGCAAAGTCCTTCTTCCTTTAAGCTAAGTATTTATAACTTTACTCAGGGACATAAGTACATTTTAAGTCTTATTTGTTGTTGTTAGGTGCCATCGAGTCGGTATCCGACTCATAGCGACCCTCTGTACCACAGGGGAAACACTATTGTCAGTGTTTCTCTGCTGCTCATAGGGTTTTCAATGGCAGATTGATTTTTGGGAGGGGGTTGCCAGGTCCCCAAGCCTACAGCTTCTGGTGTTCCCAGGTGGTCTCCCATCCAGGTACTAACCAGGCCCGACCCTGCTTAGCTTCCGAGATCTGATGGGATCAGATGCCACAGGGCTATGGCTGCAGGCAAAACGTCTTATAGTGTATTTTAAATACACACGTTTAACAATGGCCAGTCTAATCTTACTCTCCCAGTTTATTCTCTACACATCTTTTGCAACATACTTAGACCATTTACAATATGCTTTAACTTACTGGTTTTGTCCTTACCGTCCCGTTTCTATCTTGGAATGATCCTTTACTTTAGGAAATTCTCATCTGTTCTCAGAAGATAACGGAAGTCTTGTCTGCTTAATATTTCTATAGGAGACCACCTTGGAATACCAGATGCCATAGGCTTGAGAGAAGGACACAGCAGCCCATTCCCAAAACAGTCAACAATTGAAAAGCCCATGAGTAGCAAAGAAGCACTGACATAGTGCCAGGCATGGCACAGTGGTGGGTAGTGTTTTATTCTGTTGTACTTTGATTGGATGTCAGTTGAACCCAACTCAATGGCACCTAACAACACAGGAAGATAAAACCCCATTTTGGCCAATATGTCCCTCCTTATCAGGGAACTGTGCATTCAGAGATGACAAGGAAGCTATACCTAATTATTGTTGTTGTTGTTAGGTCTCCCCATAGGCAAGTTAATATAAGAGTAAAATTTCTCACATGGAGCTTCTACTGATTCCCATTATTTGATGGGTTTGAGAAAACAATTTTTTAAACAGGAACTTACTACTTTAGGAGTCACCTGTGTCTAAAAGGAATGGTATGGTGCCATTTTTCACTTCTAAGGTCACCCTGGGTTCAATCTCGAAAATCAGAATAGTCAGGCCAGGTGCAGACTGATTCCCAAGGCTCCTTTATTTCTCAGACACCATTTGGAGGAATGACCCCTTGACTCCTTGACTACCAGGCTAGTCCTTTCCCCATCTTTCTACATCATGGAAAAGGGACTTTATTCTTTACTGGGCATTCTTCTTTTTTTCCAATGCCCAAGTTGTTAGCAGACTTGACATAGGCTTGAGGGGGGAGCATATGTGACCTAGAAGGAGCAGGATGACCTTGTAAGGCAGCCAGCAATTGAACTGGGCATTCTTCCTAGCATCTTTTCTTTCTTTTTTTTTTCTCCCCTCAACTCTATTATGGTATTCAGAGGAAGCCACCAGCAGAACGTCCTGAATGGAAGCCTCAGTCCCCCGTAGAGTTTTTTGAAACTTCCTATGGATATCTAGTCCTGTAGGACTAGTTTCCCCTTGGGAGTGTCAGAAGTTAAATTAGTATGTTTAGATAAAGCTATCTTTTAATCTTTCCAAAAAGGTTATTACGTTTTCATTTAGTTCCTGATCTATAGTACATAGGTTAATCTAATTACAGAGTTTAATTTCACTCATTCTAATGCCTGCTATTAGACACATAATCATATGTTATCTAAACTATCTATCAATGGGGTTATTATAATCCCATATAGGGTCTGTTGTAGGAACCTCCTTAGATGCTATAGTATATTTGGTTTGGATTTGTTCTGGCCCATAATCATCCCCTTGTGTGGAGAGGAATGGGAAGAGCCCAATACATAATTTTTTAGAATTTTTAGGAGCTTTAGGATATTGGGGTGGGTTAGAGCCAGACGTAGGTAAAGGTAGAAGTATAAAAGTGAGGCTGGGGTTTCTTTATTTGTCCCTTTTTGAGGTTCCTAAAAGGTGAGGTGGTTAGTTGAGAAGGGATTCCTCTGGTTTGGGTTCCAATACTCCTAAAAGGGAAACATCTATTTCACAGTTTTAGCATATATGCTGCCTTTCCTTAGAAAGAAAGAGTTGTACATAAGGTATCTTAACCCATTTTTTTCTCTTTCTTACAAAAGTACTCCAGTTGGAGAATAATGTTATAATTAAGACTACCTGGTACTGTGGCCAAGCAGTATTACAGAAAAAAAAATCAAGTGCTTGTGCTTAAGAGTCTATGGATCAAATTCAGCCCAATTTTTGGAGATGCATCACAAGGGAGAATCTGTAGGAATAGACTGCCAATTTCCCATCTGAAATGATCCAAGAAGTGGCACCAAAGATGTTGCAGTTCTTGTTCCTTTGTTAAGAAAAATTTAACAAGAAATGATGGTGAAGTGAAAGTAAGTAGTCAGTAGAAAGAGAAGTGAGTTTATTAAGAGAAATGAGAAAAGGGATGTTCTTTGATAGATCACAGAGTAGGCTGCTCAAGCATGAGTCATCCTAAAATGATTTTTAAAATATTATTTATGTAGCATTTAATAGGCTTATTGTTATTTTAATGAATTGTAAATGTTAACTTTTTGCACTTTCATTTCTAATACAGTAAATTTCACCAAGCATTCCCTAACCAAAGCTTTTTGGTTTCTTTAATAATTTTAATGTCTAAAGGATTCATTTGTGATAATGTTGCAGTACTATTTTCTATAGCCAAAATATGGAACCAAACCAAGTGTCTTATCAATGGATGAGTGGATAAAGAAAATGTAGCAGATATACACAATAAATATTACTTAGTTTTTTTAAAAAATAATGAAATCCTGTCATTGGCAGCAACTACATGAACCTGGAGGACATTATACTATAAACTAACATTATACTATACTATACTATAAACCTAACACAGAAAGACAAATATCACATAATCTTGGTTCTATGTAGACTCTTAAAAAGATGAACTCATAAAAACAGAGTGGAATGGTAGTCACTGGAGGCTGGGAGAGGGGGAAGAGAGGGAAGTTGAGGAGATGTTAATTAAAAGATACAGAACTTCAGTCAGACAAAATGAACAAATGCATGAGATTATAATATAACATGATAACTATAGTTATTCAAACATACTATATATTTGGAAATTACAAAGAGATGATAGTTTAAATGGTCTCAGCAAAAATATTAAGTACTATAAATATTAATTAGCCTGATTTTATCATTCCACAATGTATACATGCTTCAAAACATCACATACACCATAAATATATAAATTTTTGTCAGTTAATTTTTCAAATCTAAAACAAAAACTTTAAAACATTTGAGAAACATGTCTCTAGAGAAACATTGTTAAGTCCTCCTAAGAACACTGGAGAAAAAAAACTTTTCCTGCCAGAGGTGTGTCCCCCTTCCATACAACACAACTATTCTAGGAACCCTCTTAATCCATGTCCCAGGGCAAGAGTGCAACAGGGGGGCCTGAATGGGGATGTTTCCTATAGTAAGGAAGAACTTCTCAAAGCTTCTTACATGAGCTATGAGCTAAATGTCTTACATGAGACATAAGCTAAAAAGAAAAATTGAAGTAGGGATTTAAAACCTCCATATGCGTAAAATTAATCAGAACATCAACATCAGGCTTGCTGTCTGCAGAGTTCTCCCAAAGATTCTCATGAGACATATTTACACAGGTGGATATATCCCTATCATTTAGCTCAGTGCCTAACACATAGTAGCTGTCTGTTATCTATTTGTTGAGGGATGGATAAATGAATGGATAGATGGATGGATGGGTGAATAGATAAATAGATGACAAAACATCCTAGAAGAGATAGAAGGCAAGAAGTAAAGGAGATTTCAGCAACTAGAGAACAGGCACAATATTCAGCATTACTGGTAAGAGTAATTAAATATTTATACATTAGAAATGCAATTAACTTTACTAAGAAGCATAGAAGAATGTATTTATACACATAAACTGTATTTAGTGATCATGAACAAATACAGTACTTAAAGACTGTGAGGCAGTGAGAAAAGAAAAGATAAATGACACAGAGGAGGTAATTCAAAGAAGGAAATATTGAAATTTTTTGAGCTGGGTTTTGTATAAGACGTGGGTTGGTAGAGAGGGAAAAGTAGAGCTCTCCAGGTGGAAGGAAAACCATGATTCCATCTGAACAAACAATGTGGCTATTTATCCCACAATGTCTTGAGGAGGAAGCTGATACAATGATGTGGGAGGTATAAGACCATAAAGGAAAGAATTTCATGTTGTCTCCAAACTGAGCTTTCCAGTGGGCTACCTTCCACTTAACTTGTTCCAGATTCAAAAGCACTCATAATTATAAAATGTTAGATTTAGCCACCCACTTACTCTCTTCTATACCCAACACTGGAATGGTGATAAAAGCAAATGTCATTTGCCATGATTAGATAAATTTTTTGCTGTTAATGACATTTCATCAAGGAAGATATTTGACTTTTGAAAAATCAGGTCAAGTCAACATGGTTTACTGAACACCTGCTGCACAACAGGAACCACTCTGAGCACCAGAACAAACAAAGATGAATATGTGATGGCCCCTGACTTCAAGCAGCTCACAGTCCAATAGAGCAGCTATTCCCAACCTTTTTGGCACCAGGGACCAGTTTCATGGAAGAGAACTTTTCCATGGACCAGTGGTGGAGTTCAGGTGTTAATGGGAGTGATGGGGAGGGGCTGTAAACACTGAAGAAGTTTGTTCATTCTCTTACCGCTCACCTCCCACAGTCATACTGGTCTAAGACCTGGGGCTTGGAGACCCCAGCTATAGAGAATGCAAATGACTAAATGAAAATGCTGTGTGCAGAGTGCTGCAGAGGAACCATACACCAACACAACCTTTCGGAGGAGCGTTCTCCAAAAATCCAGGTCTTCTTTATTATTCATAATATGAATGTTCAGCTTTCCTCATACCTGTTGAGATTGTCAGCAGAAATCCAGAGAAAAATCCTACCATAAATAATCTCAATTAAAATATGTATTTATCAGTCAACAGATTGCTTCATGGGAGAAGGATGTGGTAATCCACTCCCAAAGCAATCCCGAAACAATCAGCCATTGAAAACCCTGTGAGGGTCGCTATGAGTCAGACACGACTTGACTTGACGGCATCTAACAATGAAAACAACAGCAGATTGCCTCTGGAAAATGCCATACTAAGGAAGTGGGAGCCACTGAACTCTGAGCAAGTCAAGTTTAGAGCTGTTGCTAGAATTAGTCACACGAGGAAGAGAGCTTGTCATATTTGTCATTAAACCTGGCATGCAGAAAATAACTTTCATTCCCCATCCCTCAAGCATCTAAAAGAATGTCTCTGCTTAGCTCTGGTAGCCAGCATCTACTAGGTTAAGACAGTCATAGACAGCTAGACCTCCCTGCCTTCTAACCTAGTCAGGGATCAAATAAGACCCAAGCTCCGAGCCCCTGGGACACTTGGGGAAGGGGAGGTGAAGCTGGAACCTCATCCAGTGACTGCTCTGTGTATGAGCTGAAGGAGCCAAAGGCCCTCAAATTGTTGTTGTTGTTGTTGTTAGGTGCTTTCGAGTCAGTATCCGACTCATAGCAACCCTCTGTACAACAGGAAAAACAGTATTGTCAGTGCTTCTCTGCTGTTCATAGGGTTTTCAATGGCAGATTGATTTTTGGGAGGGGGTTGCCAGGTCCTTCTCCCAAAAAGGCCCTCAAATAGGAAACAGAAAATGAGGGAAAGGGATCTAGCCAGAGCAACAGCTTTGATAGAGGCCAAAACACATTCTGCTTGTGGCAAGTGGCACAGCTAATATGATTCAATTAGAATCCAGAAGAAAAAATCAGTCAAGCAAGCACAATTATTTGTTGAATTTCAGGGATTCGCTGAAACAGAAGGGACACTACAGAGAACAAAATAGACACAGATGCTGCCCTTACGGATGTAAAATATTAAAACGACAAACCTTAAAAGTGTAATTACAAGGACCATGACTCTGGCGAACTACTGGGGGTTACCACAGCACAATGAGGCTTTAGATTCGTCTGGAGAACCATGGAAGACTCACCTGAGAAAGAGATATTTCAACCAGTGAAGGTTGAGTAGGGCTTACCTAAGGAGAAAGGGCTGATTACCTGATGACTTCAGAAACCAGGTCCCAGCCAGCCCCAGAGCTCAAGTCTAGAAGTGGAACTTCATGAAAGAAAAGGACCATTTAACCACCTATCTACTCAGATGCTTCATCCTAACTGAACCTCCAAACACCAGTCAAGGTGGGGCTTGCAGGGCTGGCATCCAAGGAGCCTTCCAGGACAGACATAGGAAGTCACATTTGAGAAGCCATCCCAGAGACTCACGGGAAATCAGCCCAGGAGTGAATGGATACAGGGGATTCTATCAGTTACAAACTTGTCCATGGGAAAGCACAAGAGAGGGGAATCCTTCTGAGTTTTAAAGTTCAATACTTATTGTCTCTCCCACAAACAAGGAGCAGGTAGAATTCAACTCAACAAAGAAGAGTATACAGAAGGAAAACCGCACCTCATGGGAAGTTGTGAGGATGATTTTGTTTTCTCTTGCTCTTATTTTTCTTGACCTTCTTCTCTTAGGTGCTGTCGAATCAAGCCTGACTCATAGTAGCCCACATAGGGTTTTCAATGGCTGACCGTTTCGGGATTGCCTCAGGAGTGGATTGCCATGTCCTTCACCCATTTTTGCAGTGCTGAGAATCGAACTCAGGACCTCAGAAACTGCCGAGTGGCACTCTACCAACTGAGCTAAATCTCAGCCCTTCTCAACTTTAGTAACCAGAAACTGGCTATAACATTTACTCACAAACAGACATACCTTAATAAAAATTTAACTTCTGACATTTAACTAAACACTGGCATAAATAACACACTTCAATGCAATTAAAATAAAATTCTACTACTTCATTCTCCTCTTACATTTTAGTTTTAAAAATATGTGTGAGTTTGGGCTGAAGTAAGAGAGGAAAGAGAGAGGCAAGTGGTTCATGAGCCAGGCATGCCAGTAAACACCTATAATCCCAGCAGTCATGAGACCAAGGCAGGAGGATTACAGGTTCAAAGCTATCTGGGCTACATAGGGAGATGCTGTCTTAAATAAACAAAACAAAACAGTGGTTGACAACTGTAAGACACTCTTATTTGCCTTTGTAAATCCAGCCTCCATTCTTTGCTGTCTCTCCATTGTCCCAAGGGTGACTTTTTATGGACTGACTCAACGGCTCTCTTGCCTCTCACCTTCCAGTTGGGAGGCATCCTCAGGAAAGTGCTGAGCTCCAGGTGATGATTCCAAGACTTGCCAGGCTTCCCCAGCCCACCTGCAGTGACTAGTGGTGGTGTCCTGGTGGCTCTTCCTGGCCTCTGGGTCAACCCTGTGAGTCGTGGATTAGGGTTGGCCCCTAGCTATACTGGTCAGAACTGGTCAATACCTCTTGCTAGTCCTCATAATGTTGCCTGCACATTTACAAAAGCAGTCTTTTCCTTCAGCTCTTCTCAGCTCCCTCACTGGAGTAAGCCAGAACCCTAATGAAGAGGCCAGAGCACTTCACAGCAAATTTGACTTTCACAACTGCAGATGATGAGGCACTGGGGTCAGGGAAGGCCAGGAAAAGAACAAGGAAACGGCTGTAAAAGCAGCTGCTTTCTCATTTCCTGAAGCTTCAAGGATCACAGAGGAAGAAGAGTCTAAAGGTCTATGGCTAAGGGGAAGAATATCTGACTCTTTAGATAACAAGATGAGGGAGTGGAGGGAAAAGGCCAGAATAATCAACAATAAGGCTGCCATTCAGAAAAAACTTACTTATGTGCACAAACCAGTGTATAACTTCCTACCTGTGTTATCTCATGTGATTTCATACAAGCCCATTCTGCAGATAAGAAAGATAGACATAGGGAGATGACTTCACTTTGTCTTGGTAGAAGGTTATGGATGTAACCAGCAGTGCTGGCTGCCACAAGAGCCCAAGGCCTTACCTACAGGCTCTCCTGATAGCATTATAACCACAGGGAGATTGAGAAGCTTTCTCTAACACCCACCAGGTGATGAAGAGAAATAGGCCCCGGATCGCATATAAACACTGGGCTGGCCACAAGAATCTGCAGTGTGGTGGTAATAGCAGTCTGCTGAGACGATCACCTCAGTATTATGATGGGTTGAAGGTTTGTGTCCCTCCAAAATTCATCTTGAAACTTAATTTCTAGTGCTATAATATTAAGAGGTAGAACTTTTAGGAGGAGGTTAGATTATGAGGGCTCTTCCCTCATGAATGGAGGTCCTTAAAAAGGAGGCTTTTCTGAAGTTTGGCCCCTTTTTGCTTTTCCAGTTTCAAACATGTAAGATCCCAGTAACTAGGTGCCATTTTGCCCTTGTCAGACATCGAACTTCTTGGTACCTTTATCTTAGATTTCCTAGCCTCCAGAACTCTCAGGAAGTAACTCTGTAGTTTTTATAAATTATTCAATCCCAAGTATTTTGTTAAAGCAGCACAAACAGACTAACATATGGTTTGTCACCATTTTGTTGTCTTACGCTTTCTTTTTTTTTTTTTTTTTCACTCTTTCCTTTCTTCTGTAACTTCTATGTTCCTGGCACAGCAACCACAGAAACATAACAGCAATATATTGTCTTAATTGAAATAAAAGAGAAGGAATATTTCCACTCATAAGCCAAGGATCCTAGGAACCCAAAGAAACCCACAAGACCCAATTTAGTCAGAGCAGCAAGTAAGGACTCCCATGAACCCTCCACTCTGAAAAGGAGATGTTGGCAGAATTTGTCAGGACTTTGCAAAAAAGTTAAGACTAGAAAATGCAACAAGAGGGAAGCATTGCACAGCTATTTTTTTTTTTTTTTTTTTGCTAATCTCAATAGGATTGACTACATTAAAATAGGTAAAAGATAAAAATCCAAAGACTATTGTTCAAAAATTATTAAGAATTTGCACATAGCAGCCGCAGAGCATTAACATGTAGACTTTGTGAGCATAGGGCCCCATGTGCCTGCACAGATTTCATACCCTTGAAGCTGGTCTTGTTTCCTGCTAAGTACCTTTGCTGTCAAAATGAAATTAACTTTTGTTAATCAAACTTTTTTTTAAATGTCAGACTGTAGAGAAAGAAAAAAAGAAGGCCAAAAATCACATAGAATATAACACTACCAAACTGTCATTGAATGTAAGAAAAGCAGCAGCCCAGAACATTGATCCAAAGGCAGCCAGCCACCCTTGAATCTAAAGTTCCCTGTTAAAGAGAGGACCTCTCCCTGCTCACTCACCAAGACCTTTCTTCAAAACTGTTCTCTCTACTCATTAATCTTGGGGACAACACAGCTGTGGTTTCCAGGAAAACAATGGAGACCGTGATGCAGCCAGATCCTCAGGAAACAGTCATTTGAATGGGTCTCTGTTGTCTAAAATGTCAAGTAACAACAACAAAAGAAAGTTAATCAACAATTTCTAGCACTTAGAACCTGCTTCAAACTTGCCTAAATGTTGATTAACTGCTATGATTTTGCACAGTAAAGACCAAGTTATCATTGTTTCCCTCTGCTTATAAAAAATTAGGTCAATCTCTAAATATTTATGAAAGGCATTCATTTATAACCAAGGAACTTTTTATCCTTCTAAACATTACCATCACTAATATAAATTAATCAGGAGTGTGTCAGCAAGCCCAAGATCAGACCAACAGAAATTTTCACTAACTGGAAAATCAAATCTGGCTAGATACCAGGTTTTGGCTAAAGATTGATAATTTCATCCAGTACATTTGGCATAGCTGAAGGAAGTAGGGTGGGCCTATTACTGCCATTGTGCAGTGAAATAAGATCATTTATTCTTAAAGTACTCACTTGGTGTAATAGGCATTGGTTGTTTTTGTTCCTGTCTGTTTTTCCAAAAGTAACAATACACCAGCTTTCTTTTGAGTGAGACATTTCTCTACTGTGAGCAGCTCTGCTGTGGTTATAAATCAATGGCCCTATTCCTGAGGAAAAAAAAATTTTATGTGAAATATCTGTGTACTATCCTATAAACTGGTGGCTGGGATTTAGTTCAGCTGGTAGAGCACTGTTTTACAGTCTCTGAGGTACTGGGTTTGATTCCCAGCACCACAAAAATGGGAGAAGGACGTGGCAATCCACTTCTGAGGCAATCCTGAAGCAATCAGCCATTGAAAACACTATGAGGGTCGCTATGAATCGGATACAACTCAATGGCACCTAACAACAACAACTGTCCTACAAAGGGAGCTCAGAACTTTGAGCATCAGTTTCCTAACCCATGAAACACAAGAGTACCCCAAAATGGGAGAATGATGTGGCAGTCCACTCCTGAAAAACAATCCCAAAACAATCCACCATTGAAAACCCTATGAGGGTCACTATGAGTTAGACTCAACTCAATAACACCTAACAACAACATTTTCCTTAATAGATTGGTAATACTCTGAAAACTATATGCTATGATCTTATAGTTATCTATTTTCTTTAAATTTTCCATACACACACAAAGACGTTCCTTGCCATTGACATGCTATTCATCTTTCTTTTGACCAAATGAAGAAAAAGGAATAAAAAGGACCACCACATTTAAATGAAAGAGTTATCAGTCATTGCTGTATATTGCAGCTGCTTGAGAAGCCATAGGGCAAAGGCATTTATATGGAAGATAAGCTCACTGTGTTGAACAAATTAATGCTGGATTGTGAATTAAATGGCGTGTCTTTGGACAGCTAATTAGCTTTGTGCTGCTCAATTAAGTTCTGAAAGGACATGTTGTGTTTCTTGATGGAATACAGAATATACTTCAAGGCTATTGCTGCTCTGGATAATTTCAATTTCAAACCCAGTGGAAATCAGCAAGGAAGAACCCAGGGATTTGTAAACTCCAAACAATCCAGAGTGCCCAAAGAGCTCAACTTTCAAACCATAAATAGCAATATAACACATTTTATTTTTAACCACATCTGAAAATCTCTACCAGCTAAGGAACATGAAATTCGATGTAACTGTATTTTTCATAGTATCATTCACATTGTAAGCAAATATTTTTAAAGTAAGGAAGAACATTAAATTAGGATGGCATTCTTCATATACTGCGAGTATGTGACATGAAATCACAAATGCTCCTTCATCCATAAAAAAATGGTAATGTTGCTGGTGGAACATGTTTAGACTTTAAAATAAGAGAATGTTAGAGAACAGTAGTTCCCACTTTTAATTCAGTTACTGACTGTAGGAACATCCTTTTTCCCTGGGTTTCCTCATGCACCAAATGGAGCTATGATTCTTATCTCGTAGGGTTATCATGAGAATTCCAACAGGCCAAATGCATTGTAAGCCCCACTTAAACCCAGTATCTCTTAGTTTCAGATTGGTTGGGAGCTGATGTAAACCCACCTATAGCTACTTTGTTAAATATAGGAAGCTGTCAAAAATTAGGAACATATCTGCTCCTGCAAATACATTGCCACCAGCTGCTGTGTTATAACAATTTGAAAAAAAGTTTCAGATGGAATTCTGCTACTCAAATAAATATAGCAAGCAAATACAAGATCAGCCCCACAATCTGTTTCTATAAGGCTGGGGATGTCCCCACTTCTCTGATAAGCCATCAAGCCCCAGAATGAAAAGTAAAGCACCCACGCCAACGCAACAGTGCTCTGAAGGCAGGATCTGAGCATCTCCCTGTCAAATCAGGTAACAGGTCCAGGAAGGGAGGAAGGCACAAAACCAAGCTGAATCCAGACCTAGAACACTGTTGCATCTGGGTACAGAGGGCTAAGACCTATATATGCAATTCCCCATGCTATCCCCAGCACTACCAAGATTTGCAAGATCCTAGGCAAGGGGTTTCTTGCTGGACCCAAAACCATGAAATGTGCTCTCCTGGATTTCCTCATATGCCCATTTCCCTCAATAAACTGAACTTAAAGAGTTTATTCCCCCCAATTTTCTTATTATCCTTAAACTATCCACTTCTGAGATCTGAAAACCAAATATTTGCCTTGTTTCACACATCCAATTCTTCTTTACTTGTTTCTTCTACTCCTGACTAACTCGTGAGCATGTAACATATAAAACTCTGCTATCTACTAGAAAGCAGGACATGTGCCTTTCTGACCCCTCTCAACAGTGGCAGTGAGGTCTACTCTCTTCTGCTCCAGTTGTTGTTGTTGTTGTTGTTGTTGTTGTTAGGTGCCATTGAGTCGGTATCCAACTCATAGTGACCCTCATAGGGTTTTCAGTGGCTGACTGTTTTGGGAGTGCCTTGGCAGTGGATTGCCAGGTCCTTCTCCCATTTTTGCAGTGCTGGGAGCTGAACTCAGGACCTCAGAGACTGTAGCACAGCGCTCTACCAACTGAGCTAAATCCCAGCCCTCTGCTCCATTTAGGCAGTCTTTTATTTCATGGATCTTCTGTAAGTGATATGGTACTGAGCTTGCCTGATTCTTATACTTACTATCCAATCACATTCCTAAACCACTAACCATTTATTTCCCCACTGAAAAATTATTTCTTGCATTGCCCAGGCTAACAGAACTCTCCAGTGCAGATAGCAATAGCAATATTTGCAGCACATGCAAGAGCCAACATGGAGAATGGATTCCTGACAAGAAAACTTCAGAAGTTAACTAACTACATACATATCCCAGAACCATATAAGATGTGACAAATAATATAAAAGCATTGTCAAGTTTGTCTAATCATACTTCATATTCTGACTTTGGTTTGTTTGGTTTTTTTTATAGAGTTTATCTGATACATTCCCCACGTGTCTGTCAGCTTATCATGCTGTGAGGGCTTGCATGTTGCTGTGATACTGAAAGCCATGCCATGGGTATTTAGGCCACCCATGGCAGACAGGTTTCAGCTGAGCTTCCAAACTAAGACAGACTAGGGAGAATGACTTGGTAGCCCACTCCCAAAACAATTGTTGTTGTTGTTGTCGTTGTTGCTATCAAATCAGGTCCAACTGATAGTGACTCTATGTACAACAGAAGGAAATACCATGTCCAGCACTATGTCAGTGCTTGTCTGCTATTCATAAGGTTTTCAATGGCTGATTGTTTGGGAAGTGTGCTGTCAGGTCCTTCTTCTAAACCTATAGCGCCTGGTATTCCCAGGTGGTCTCCCAAGTACAAGCCAGGCTCAACACTGCTTAGGGTGCAAGATCTGATAGAATTGGACACTAGAGGGAAGCCATTGAAATCTCTATGAATAGCAGAGAAGTATTGTCAAATATAGTACCAGAAAATGAACTCCCCAGACTAGAAGACATTCAAGAATTGAGTAGGGAAAAATTGCCTCCTCAAAGAAGAGTCAGCCTTAATGACAAAAATGGAGTAAAGCCCCTGGGACTTCCTTTTGCTTATGTGTCATGACTCAAAATGAGAAGAAACACAGTGGCTGCAACAATGAACTCAAACATAAAAAGATTGTGTGTGTGGCACAGTGTTGGGTAGTATTTCGTTCTGTTGTACATGGGGTCTCTTTGAGTTAGAACCAACATGATGGCACATAACAAAAAATCTGATACAAAAAATGTGGAATGCAAACAAGAGACTTCATGTCTTCAAACAAATCAGCTTGGGGGAAAAAAAGTAGTAAATTTATTTTAAAAACATTAAACACAAGTTGGCTGAATCCATTAGTAATATTTTCACTTCAGTAAAAAGGATGACAGAGTACCTTACCACTAGGGACACCAAGAAAAAGACACAGCCCGGGTCTTGCACCTAGTCCAGTGCCCATGGAATCCACATGACATCCTCGTCACTGCCAGTGTCATGTTTGTGATGTTGCATGTGTAATCCAGCTGTGATTGAATAGTTTATAGGGACTAGGACCTTCCTTGGCACCCATCTCCTCAAGGACAAGCTAATGATCCGGCTAATTTAAGTTTTGTAAGGTTTTTTTTAAAATTTATTATCTAGTAGATATAAAAATATAACCTTTGCTACAGAGTGTATTTGTACTTTTATAACAGATTCTTATCTTTATACCAAGCCAGCACAGTTGGAATTTAAACACAATAATAGACCAATCAGAAGTATACTCCTCCTCCTCCTCCTCCTCCTCCTCCTTCTCCTTCTTCTTCTTCTTCCTCCTCCTCCCCATCCCCTTCCCATCCCCTTCCCCTCTCCTTCCTCCTCCTCCTCCTCTTCCTCCTCCTCTTCCTCTTCTTTCTCCTCCTCCTCC
>VMDO01002693.1:0-16167 GCA_007922755.1 Pedetes capensis | reverse complement strand
TCTTCTTCTTCTTCTTCTTCTTCTTCTTCTTCTTCTTCTTCTCCTTCTCCTCCTCCTCCTCCTCCTCCTCCTCCTCCTCCTCCTCCTTCTTCTTCTTTTTCCTCTTCTTCTTCATCTTCTTCTTCTTTTTTTGAGACAGGGTCTCAGTGTGCAGCCCATGCTGGCCTGGAACTACACTATGTCCACCAGGATTGCCTCAAACTTGCATTGATCCTTCTGCCTCAGCCTCCCAAGTGCTGAGATTACAGGCATGTGCCACTATACCCAGCTTCAGAAGGTTACTTTTTGATTGAGATGCAAAAGAGACTTTCTATGCCCTCCCAATCACACACTATGATTTGTTGCCTTTCCCACATAAAGGATCAGTCCTATTTCCAAAGGATGAGTAATTGTAAAGAATAAAACACTTTTCTTATAAGAAGTCACAAAAATAACCATCTCTGCCCTCACATTATTTCCCTTCCTCCATTCCACCATAATTTATGAAAATGATTTAAAACTTTGGACTTCAGTGAATACTGAAAAATCCGGACTGCAATTAGTTTTGTATGTTTAAGGTTTCTTTCATCAGAACAAATCATAATTCTTTGGAAGCAAAGTTAAGCTTGAAAAAAGATATGAATCTGCAAACTTCCATTTTCAGAGAAATTGATTTATAAGAGAAAGAGACTTTAATATGATTCCTAGGTAGAAATTTTCCTAAACTAAAGCTTGAAGAAATTGGCATAGGAAGCTACTGTCAAATTCAAGTTCTCAACACTTGGGATCAACTTTTATTACCACCAACTGTCAGGGACTGTGCCAAATGCTTTCACAGGCATTAGACCATCAGTCTTGGGGGACTAACTTTGTGTAATGTAATCTGAGAAAGTTAATAGTAAAGCATGAGACTATTCTGAACTTCAGGTCTGTGGAACAATCCTTAAGAAGTTACTTCAAGTCATTTTCTCGCTATTATTCTTATTTATGCCTGCAGCCATACCATTATGGCATCTGATCTTGGCAGCTAAGCAGGGTTGAATCTGCTTAGTACTTGGATGGGAGACCTCCTGGAAACACCAGGTGCTATAGGCTTGAGAGAAGGACATGTCATACCACTCTTGAAATAATCAGCCATGGAAAAGTCTATGAATAGTAGAAAAGAACTGACAATAGTGTTTTGCCTATTGTACATAGTGTCACCATGAGTCAAACACTGACTTGACAGTACCTAACAACAACAACAAATTCTTATTTATGGGGTTGAGGTTTAGTTCAGTTGGTAGAGTGCTGCTCTGTACTCTCAAAGGCCCTGGGTTCAATCCCCAGCACCGCAAAAATGGGAGAAGTATCTGGCAGTACACTTTTGAAACAATCCCAAAATAATCAACCGTTGAAAACCCTATGAATAGCAGAGAAGCACTGACATAGTGCTGGGCATGGCGAAGTGTCAGGAAGTATTTCATTCTATTGTACATAGGGTAGCTAAGCTTTGGATGATGGCACCTAACAACAACAACAATGTTCTTATTTATACCCCTCTTTAACTTATATGCTGCTTGCCACTTAGTGCTACACGGTAAATGCCATATAAAGCCTGAAACCTTTTGCTAACAACATCTTCTCCAGCCCTTGCGCATGTTTACTGGAAGGTAGTGTATACTCTCCCACAACACTCTGTGATTGATGATATGGGTAGAAGGTGATTAAACATTCTCAAACTTGGTGTCTTTAATATATTGGTAGTAATCCCTTCAAATAAGTCACATGTAAGTAATAAGTTAAAGATGTTGTTCAAAATTTCAAAGGAAATCCAAACCTATTTATCAATACTCATCAAAACTGTGATTTATTCCTGGTATCAGAAATATAATACTAGACTGCATTTCAATTCTGCTTCTTAAATGACTCTTTTGTTGGGTTTTGATGATGAGTCTGTCTTAATGCACATAACCACATTTGGTGAAAAAATGGCTAAATCTGCTTGAAAGACCTCAATTTCACTCTGTATTATCATATTGGCCACATAGCACATGTGTAAGGCCAAATTAAAAAAAAAAAAAAAAAAAAAAACAAGGAAAAAAACCCAGCTTGCAAGACAAAAGCAACCAAGCAGTCCCTAAGTAAGTCTAATTGACTGTGGGTATTTTCTTGGATTGCAGGTCAAATTCAATAACATATAAACTAGATTGTTTGCTTTTAGAGAAAGACTCTTTTCTACCTAGAATTTCAAGCTGTTTTAATAAAAGAATTTAGGAAGTCCCATGTTAGCAATGACCTCTGATACAATAAAGAGATTCAAAGTTAGAAAATAGAATTTCTGCTCACCTGGAGCAGAAAAGCAGACACAGATAGATAGATTACCTTACAAATTCTCCAATGTCCTTGTCAAGACAATGCCTTTGATAAAATTTCTCTTGTCCAATATCAGAGTGGAATTTCATTATTTCCCATTGGTTGGCTCATTTATTTTTTCAGTATATATATTTTGAGAGCCTATTACGTGCCAAGTGCTGAATGACTCAAACCAGATGAGATTCCTCCCATCAAGGGATTAAGGTTTTAATGGGGGAGAGAATCATAACCAAACATCACAGCCCAACATGTAAAACCACTCCAAGGGGGAGGTAGGGCAGATCCACAACTGGCAATTTGACCTGGGCAAGGAAGTCAAGGAGGACTCTGAAAGGAAGTGGTCACTCACACTGGAAGTAGAGAAATTGGACATACAAAGTGAGCTCCAGGCATAAGGAACCCTGAGTGTAAAGTTCTTCTCTCTGGAAGGAGCGTGGTGACCAAAGGGATGGAAAGAGAGCTACTGTGGCTGAAACATAATTGAGGACAGACATGGTACAAGATAAGACTGGGAGAGGAAAGGGACCAGGCTAGACTAGCCTTGCTGGTCAGGGTAAGTGCTTCGTCTACTTCTTATGAGACAGCCAAAAAGGGTTTCAGGCAGGGAAGTGTCATGATCAGCCTTGGAGTTTTTAAAGATGGGTGCAGGGAGGAGAACAGATTGGAAGGCAGTCAGACTGACTGTTAGCAGATCAGGGAGGAGATTCTTCGTCCAGGCAGAAGATGATGGCAGTTTGGAGCAGGGGATTGCAATACTCGTGTATGGTGGGGTAAGGGGGATATTAGATAGATTTAAGAGAATTTCACCAATCCAATTCCATTGCCCAACCTGTGCCCTCCATTCAAAATAGCTTCACTTTTCTCTGCATTGATTTTCTTGCCTCTCAATGCTTCTATCTGCGCTACCAGCTTTTAGTGTCATGCTTTATAGTAAGGACTCAGTGTAGGTTTGTGTTATGAATGAGTAGTTCCCGTTTTCATTATGCTCTTCTCTGCATCATAAAATTTCTGCAATTTAATCTGTCCTGCAGTGCACCGTATAGGCATACACAGAGAGAGGGCACAGAACTAGCCCAGATACCCCAAGAACAAAATTGGAGATTCCCTGGGGGAGTCTCCCTCACCCCATCTCTAAGCCCTACCTTAATTTCAGGTGCTGAACTGAGCCATCCTGTGGGCCAGGAGAGGATGCAGGAATGGATTGCATGTCTCTGAGCAAGATTTTCTCTACATACATGTTGCTGTGCCACCAATTCCCATCTCTTAATCCACCTTCGAGATGATTCCTTCGTAAGCATCTTTTCTAGATCTCAAATCAATCTTTCACATTTTAGTAGCCCATTTCCAGACTATATATCATGAGATAACTCATAACCTAGTAATGGCAATGTAACTAGAAAACGTTTTCAGTCTTTTATCTGCATTGTCTCTTTTGACACTTAACATAGCCCCAGAAGGTAGTCAAGCCTGAGACCTATTCCCCAGAAGTGGCTGGAGAATGCAACTGAGTCTTTAAAGCAACAATACAATGAAGCAGTTTCTTGCACAGTTAATGGGGAAGATATAACGTGGCCACCTAAAGAGCCACTGTCAACCCAAGCCCAAGCTCTGGATCTCAGAGTACATTGCTTTCCCTCCTAAATTCTGTTTCTCAGGAATGCTTGGGTTTCTGCGATATTTGAGAAACTTTAATTGTATCCATTTTACTTAGTCAGAACCTGGAAATAACACTCAAAGCTTTTGTTGAGCTTACCCAGCTTCTCCTAATGTCCAGAAATTATTTCCACCAGATTTCCCTATTCGTGGTACTTACCACAAGGAAGATATTCTCTGGCACTAATTACAGAGGAAGACATGGATGGTAGGTATAAACCTAGCATAGACACTTTCCATGCTTTCTCTTACAAGTAAAGTTGGTAACAGAAGCAATGATTCCTAGAGTTAGAAAGGCCTTTATTAGATATCCAACCCACAACCCACATCCCTGGCTACTTTGCTCATATGGATGTACATGCACGTGCCTGTCTGTGTGTCCAGAAATGTTACCTCTAGGTCACCCATTGGGGAATGCAATGGTGCATTCCAATGATGCTGCTATTGTTCAAAACGTTTTAGAATGTTTTTTTTTTTTCCTTTTGGAACTGTTTTCAACTCAGTTTATAACAGTAGTAACTTTGCCTTGAAGTTGCAACTCATTATGACCCAGAACGACCTCAGAGGGGGATCTTAATGACAGGTGTCATTTGTCAGTGATCAAATCTACACTCAAAGAATGAAGATTTGCAGCCACTGAGGAGTACCAATGAAATGTGGCCACCATGGCCCTCCCACCAGGCGACAGCAGTCTCATCCTCACTCATCCGGCCTCTGAAGTACCCTCATGGAAGAGGTCACGTCCACTCGCACATGGAAGCTCTAGTGTTTCTACTGCCAAAAAAGCTCTGCTGTTGTGTCATTGTCCCACTTTGGACTTCGTCTCACTTCTGCACCCCTCCAAGGTTCCAAGCACAATTGCTACATTCGTTCTCTGCTTGCTCAACAATGCATGGTGTGGCATACAACAAAGCATGGTGACAGGCACGTGGAAACACTTAGAGAACTGTAGTGACAATGATAAAATCCCTGTCTAACAACTTTACTGTCTGTGTCCATTAACATGCAGGAAATGGCCGTGTATTACATCAATTGATTTAACTATAAAGATTAAAACATGGGTGGCATTTTAAAGTGTCCACTGGCAATTAGCCCAGTATAGAAGGGAGAGAGGAGAGAGGAATGTGGAAATCGTTTATCTTATCTAGGCAACCATGATTCTGGGTCTTATTTTAAAACTAAGAAACATAAACAAAACCAAAAGTAGACTATACGTTCAGAATTTTTCAGAGACCACGTCTTCTCAGCTCATTCCATCTCAGCCCAAAACACACCTTTAGATCCAGTCATTTTACTTTCAAAGATGTTAAAGCAAACAAGGATGTTCAAGCTTTATCTTGTTGTTGTTGTTATTAAGTGCGGTCAAGTCAGTGTCTGACTCGCAGCGACCCTACATACAATAGGCGAAATGCTATTGTCAGTGCTTCTCTGTTGTTCATAAGGTTTTCAATGGCAGATTGATTTTTGGGAGTGGTCCTCCTCCCAAGCCTACAGCATCTGGTGTTCCCAGGCAGTCTCCCATCCAAGTACTAACCAGGCCTGACCCTGCTTAGCTTCTGAGATCTGATGGGATCAGAAGCCACAGTGCTAGGGCTACAGGCTTAAGCTTTATCTAAAAGTGTGGTTATCACAGAAATATTTATAAATAAAAAAAATTAAAACAAAAAGTTGATCAAACCACTGTATATGTGCAGATATAGTATTATGCCACTAGTAGAAGTCAGTTTTTGGTGAAGAATTTAATGAATAGAGAGGAGCTCATCCCATCCCCATGAGCCCTGAGAAACAAAGGTCCCAAGACCCAAGATCCTTCCATTCCTACGTGAGTCACCCTCTTCCTACTGTTTTTGTCCCAAAAACCAGTGGGTTTTTGTTTGTTTGAATTTTGTGTGTGTGTGTGTGTGTGTGTGTGTGTGTGTGCATGCTTCTGTGTGTGTGTGTGTGTGTTGAGACAGGATTTTGCTATATAGCCCAGGTTGGCCTTGACCTTGCAATCCCCCTGCTACAACTTCCCAAGTGCTAGATTGACAGGTGTTCCCCACCATCCCAGGCTACCCATGGGATTGCCATGCCTGAGTGTATCCAAGTGATGGCATAGAAAGGCTAAAGCCATTGAAAGAATGTTTTTATTACAGTCAGGCACCCCATGAGGACATTTCAGCCAACACTGAGCCATGTATACATAGGTGGTTGCTTAAGACTATACGGCCTTGAGACATCATACCCATCTTAGCTGGTGTAAGTGCACTCCATGACATTCACAAGACAATGAAATCATACAAGAATGCCTTGCTCAGAACAAATCTCCGTTGTGAAGCAATGCATAACTTTACATTTCCCGAGAGGAAAAGGGCACCTACACCCTGCAGGGCCATATGGGGAAACACCAGGTTTGTTCAGAAAGTCAAGAGAGTTTGGTGAAAGCATGGCCCAGGGCCTCCTCTCTGTTTACCATAGGAAAGACCAGGCCGGCAGATACTGTTTGGGACTACTGGCTACTGTGAAAAATGTCATAGGACTTTGGGCTGTAGGGAATGCCTTTGGAAAAATTACCTCTGGACTGGAAGAGCCAGATTGGAGGCCATTCAGAGTGTGGGCTCCAGATTGGTTAATTTGTATGTAAAAGCTTCATGGTGCAAATTTTGTTTTCTCTAAGAATTAGCTATCCCAGAAAGGGACAGTCTCTCCCCAGGCCACAAGGACATCAAGAATACAGAAAATAAGAACATGTTATAAAACATTAATGTAGTTAATGTAAGATCTGTGAAGAGGCAGCTGCCCCCTAGGCATCTGAACCATCCAGAGAAGCATCACCTTCTCCTGGGCATGTTGCCTCCTTCCTCTGAGAAGTGAGACAACCAACCCATTGGCCTCCATCAGGACACTGTGCTCCCTAGGCTTTTATATACTGTCTGGAACTCTGATACAATTTATTGCTCTCTGTCATTTGTTTTCCCTACTAGGTTGGAGATGGAGGCCATCATTTCATTGATCTTAGCATCCACCACCATGTAGGTGCTTTATAGAACACACACCTTTCCAAGTGGGCAGTTCTGACCACAACTATTCCTACTGACAGCTAGCAGAGTATCAAAGACTCTCAGATGAGCACTCTGCAAACCAGAGTGGGCACCAGAGAGAGCATGGATACCCCCAATCTGGCAAAATTTGCTGGGCATATGTGCACAGTTATGTGCATTATTCCTGCCTGACTTTCCAAAGTTTTCAATATCATCTGTCACTCCAAACACAGTTAAAAATCTGTGCTTGAGCCGGGTGTGGTGGCACACCCCTGTAATCCCAGCAACTTGGGAGGCGGAAGAAGGAGGATTGCAAATGTGAGACCAGAGGCAGTCTGTGTAATTTAGTGAGACCCTGTCTCAAAAAGTAAAAATATGGGCTGGGGGTGCAGATCAGTGGTACAGCACTTGCAAACCATGCAAGCGCGAGCCCTGAATTCAACCCCCAGTACCAAAAAAATTAAAATCTGTGCTTGAAACAATTCTGCCAAATTACTTAATTGCCCAGATCAATTCTAAGGAATGGGATGATAGGAAGATGACCACCTGAGAGGAAGAGCAGGCTGGGGTGCTACCTCCTCCCAGGAATTGAAGGAAGGGGACTAAAACTCCTCCCAACCAAGATAACCAAGCCAAGCTCTTAGAAACATTTTTGTCTAACATGGGAACAGATGAGCCACGCAAACATCACACCCAATTAGGCCAATGTGGAGCCACTCACCCCGGCCACCTGTTAGGCAATTGCACATTCTGCTGGAGTTAAACCAACTGATGGGCTGTGACAAGAGATAATCGGCACCACTGATGTGTGAAGGTCCCAGGAGAGATGACAGACCAAGTCTGGAAACAGGAATCCCAGGGCCTCTGCACGGGCACAGGCAGCACAGTTGCTTGTACTAACACGGTGCCCGTTTGCAGGACGACTGACAGCCGGTTTCTGCAAGCCCACAGTGACAGGAATCTTCCCAAAGTGTTGATCTTCCGTGATCTGAAAGGTTGAAAATGGTAGGTGGAGTGTGTTAAAGCGTTTCTGTCTAGGAAGGAAGGGCTTCATGGAAGTAAATTATAATGTGTCAGCATTGTTTTTATTTTGTATTGAGTTTCAGGTATAAAAACAGGAGGAAGTAAAATGGTAAGATGGAAAGTATTTATAATTGTTTCCTCTGTACACTTGCTTGACTATCTACCCTCTTTCAACTCCTTTACATCGAGTTCTAACTGAGAAAACTCCACTCAGGATTCCCCCCCCACCTTCTTTTTTAGCTCACATTCATTCCTCAATCCAACTCAATCGGGCTTCTCCAAATCTGCATGAGCCAAGCTCACTAGTGGCCTCTACTTGCCAAATCCAAGGAACATGTTGGTTCTACGCAGCACCTCTGTTGCGTTCAGAAGTTTCTGTTAACATGATTCTTGATTTGGGGAGCTTGACGGTCTGAAGAAGAGTTCTATCAGGAAAGCAGGGGCAAGAGAGCAAGACGAACTGCCAGCTCCCCATGGGGAGGCAAAGAGGCCGAGTGCACACTCCTAAACCTAGACTTCCTGGTAGGAAATCATCATCAGTCAAAAATGTTAAGTGCTGCATTTTTGCACACAGTTTTGTGCCTTTTTTCAGAGTATTTTTACTCCTTCTGTGTAAAAAAAAAAAAAAAAAAAAAAAAAAAACAATGTAATTGAAAGAATCTGGTCTACAAACTTGGCAGAGTCCAGGACCAGGACAGAGTGGTCTACTGCACACATGGTTGTTGTTGTTAGGTACCATCAAGTCAGGTTAGACTCATAGCGACCCTACGTACAGCAGAATGAAACACTCCCCAACACTGTGCCATGCCTGGCACTATTGTCAGTGCTTCTCTACTATTCATAACTTTTCAATGGCAGATTGTTATGGGAGTGGGCTGCCAGGTCCTTCTCCCTAGCCTGCAGCACCCAGTATTCCCAGGAGTTCTCTCATCTAAGGACTAAGCAGGCCAACCCTGCTTAGCATCCAAGATCAGGCCAGGATCATATGCCAGGGTGCTATGGCTGCAAACATTGCACACATTACTGAGCCAAAAGTTATGGGCTTTTGTTTTGAAATCTGAAAATGATCCTGAGTCAAATACTTATGTCCATTTGACATGTACCTAACCCTAAATAGGTTATTGTTCCCCTTCCCTTTTCTGTCTTCCTTTGGATACTCCTACTTCTTTCCTTTAGGAAGTCTTCCCTGCCCCATCCTCCAACCCAATGGATGACCATTTTATCAGTTTCTGCTAACACTGCCATAGAACTTAGAAAGGATCACTAGGATAGAGTAAACTGAGTCCATCGGACTACAAAATCATTGACAATGAAGGTGGCATGTCTTATCTCTACGGACTTACTGCAATGTCTGGTAATGAGTAGGCTCCCAACATATCTTTGCAAAATGAATGAAGGGAATCATATTATTGCTAGCTCACAATAGCTCTGATTCAAGTTCATGAACATTCTAAAGCAAAAGTGCTGAACTGTAGAATGCAGTGCAATATGCAAGTAAAATTACTGAGCTATTATCAGGAACCAAGAAAATTAACGCCGTACATTTAGAACATGCTCAATACAGGAAAAATACAAGTCTCAGAATTAGCTTAATACTACTTGTGCTGATAGCACAGATCTGCTATCTGTCTTCATTTTAGCTTCACAGCAGTAGGTTACAAGAACACTATTTGAAATAGTGTCATATTCTTTTATTGAATATTCAATAAAAGAGTAATAAAAAATGAAATGCCAGCACCCATAGGAAGCATTGTATAATCTTGTTATTTGTTCTACCTTAAAGTAAAATCCTATTTTAAAAAGGTTTAAGAGCATGTCTTCAGTTCTAATCTCCCCAAGAATGCTCTGTGCTATAGGATACAGATTCCCTGGTTCTTCTGGAGAATGAGAAATTTGCTGGTTCTTCCAGCAATGTGAGAAATTCTGTATGTCATAACACCACTATCTGCCAGAAACAGGAGACTAGGCAATCCGTAGGTTCTTGAGAAAAGCCAACATCATTGGCCTTGAGGAGGGGAGAGTGCAGTGTTGATCGAGAAGTGGGCACTCAGGAGTAACAAATACGTAAGGGCCTAGAACAAACCACAATCAGCAAGTCCTCCAGCCCCTCCAACAGCACTCACTCTTGTTCACCAGCCTAGGGGGCACGGGCATCACTGGAAAGAGTTCTCTGGTTTCTCTTGTTTCTCCCAGATTCTCAGCCTTGCCTTCAAAATTACATCTCCCTTCTTTCTCCCTCTTCAGGAAAACCTATAGATTCTCCTGAGAAATTACACTTTTGCAAAGCCAAAGACAGAAAGACTAACAGGCTACTTCTACCTTCTGCCCTGCCATGGGTGTCTCCTAAATCAGTGGAGTGCCAAGCCAGTTATCTGCATAAAGGGAAGGGTGAGAGAGAGAGAGAGAGAGAGAGAGAGAGAGGAGAGAAAAGAAAAGAAAAAGAAAACATGAACTAATTAACATTTCAACATATATATCAGAAACTGCACACATGTACACAGAAACGGATTCGTGTGTGTTTCATCTACTACAGAGAAAAACACATCATCCAGAATTGGGGTTAGGGTGTCTGTGGAATGTGTAGTAGCAGCGAAGATGCCCTCCGTGTTTCTGAAGGCCAATAGGAGGCAGAAATGCTGCTAGGCTGGAAGCCGAGTGTATGGAATCACAGCCCTGTGCGTCTTCTCCGGGCTTCTCCTGAGTGGATCAGACAGCCGCGCAGTCCTGCCAGTGTGATAAGGACCCGGGCTCTCACCCCGTCTGCAGCCAGTAATCAATCCAATTTGCTCCCCCGCTGAAGTGATCTGCCCCTGCCACTCCTCCTCAGGAGGTGGAAATGAAGCCCCTGCGGGCGTCATGGGCCTGATGGATTCTTCAGTAACTGAGCGTGACAGGAACAAGGTAAATAGCTGGGCATAAACAAAGAGCAAGACACCAGACTGCAGCCCAGTGTCACCACCGTCTCCTCTGGAGAATGGCACAGGCAACTCCAACAGCCTCATCTTGATTTTTAAAGAAAATGTTAATTATGAGGAAGGGTACTCTTTAAATCTGTCTGCTTTTTTTCTTCTCAAGCTAATAAGTGACTTAATCAACTTCCTGAACAAACTATGAGGAGCTGACTTTTAGAAAGCCTCCTGCAAGCAGGAATATAAATATATATATGTTGTTGTTGTTAGGTGCCATCGAGTTGGTATCCGACTCATAGCAACCCTCTGTACAACAGGGAAAACACTATTGTCAGTGCTTCTCTGCTGTTCGTAGGGTTTTCAATGGCAGATTGATTTTTGGGAGCGGGTTGCCAGGTCCTTCTCCCAAGCCTACAGCTTCTGGTGTTCCCAGGCAGTCTCCCATCCAGGTATTAACCAGGCCCGACCCTGCTTAGCTTCTGAGATCTGACGGGATCTGATGCCACAGGGCTACAGCTGTGGATATATATATATGTATATATATATATATATACATATATATATACATTTTTTTTTGTGGTACTGGGGTTGAACCCAGGGCCTCCCGCTTACTTGCTTTGCAAGTGCTGGACCACCAACCTGCACCCCCAGCCTTTTTTTTTTTTTTTTTTTTTTGCTTTTTGCTTTTTGAGACAGGGTCTTGCGAAATTATACAGACTGCCTCTGGTCTCAAATGCAAGCAGGAATATTCAAAAGCAAAGGCTTTCCAAGCATATCAGAACTGAACAGAACTGAACATTATTCATTCATATTCTCAGTTCTATAGAATTTGCTATAATCTTGGGTCAAGTGTCTGGGCAATGACCAGAAGTGCCTCCAATACGTCCTGCTCAAGTTAAAGCTTTGCATACTCTAGCTAGTGCAACCTCCTTAGCAGAAGTCATTATCTACACTTTATACATGAATCATCCCCCTCTCAGAGAGGTTAAGCAGCTTTATGAGGGTCACACAGCTTGTGAGGTCCCAGTAGACAAAAGTCAGACATAGATGCAATTCATTTTTTCTTTAGACAAGGTTTCTCTATGTAGCCCAGACTGCCATCAAACTTGTATGCACCATCATGCTCAGCCTTATGTCTGCAACTTTTGTGGCTCTTAACCTAATGTAGCCAAGAGACTCTAGAAGAAATTGTGAAACAGGCTATTTTCCTTATTCTTTCCTCATCTTTGCAGATCCTCTGCCTTTATTAAACTTTGTTAACCATATCCCCCAAGATGTGGGAACATGCCCAGTTGCAGACAACCTAATATGCCTCTGGGAAAAGTTTTTTTTTCATCAGTTCAAGAAACGACAGACCCACCTGGGCACAGTGGTGCATGCCTACAATTCCAGCATCTCGGGAGGCAGAGGCAAGAGGATTGCAAGTTCCGGGAGGCAGAAGTTCCTGGAGGTAGCCTGCATAATTTAGAGAGAACTTGTCTCAAGATAAAAATTTAAAAACAGGCTGAGGTTACAGCTCAGTGGTAGAGCACTTGCAAAAGCATGCACAAAGAACTGCTCCATGGGAATTCAACCCCCAAGTACTGGGAAAAAAAAAAAAAAAAAAAAACCTTAGAACAATGTCCCTCTTTCCTTTGGGTCCAGTTCATATGTGGGTTCCCTTAGGTTCTCATTCCATCCTCAGCCCCATTTAAACACGATAATACCTCTTTGTCAATTTATCACAATGCATATAACTTTAATCAGCACTGGAAGGGCTTTTAGTTTTTCCAATATATCCCCAGACTGGGGTTTACTCAGTTGGTAGAGCACTGCTCTGCAGTCTCTGAGGACCCACATTCGATCCCCAGCACCACAAAGACAGGAAAGGATGTGGCAGTCCATTCCTGAAGCAATCTCAAAACAATCAGCCATTGAAAACTCTATGAGGGTTGCTATTAGTCAGACCTAACTCAACAACACCTAACAACAACAACAATATATCCCCTTTATTTTTACAGATAGCAAAGTAAGACATTCAGGCAGGTGACAGCCTGGTCAAGGCCTCATGGATGGAGCAGGAGACCATTCTCCCCAGCCCCAGCCCACTGTTCTTAGGTCACTCCGTGTTTCTCCTAGATGTATGTGAAACGCACTTTGTCCACTTTGCCCTCTCTTCCAGAACAGCCACATTCCCCCCTCTTTCCTGAGATTAGACACCAGACCCTGTTCATTTTAAAGGGAATTTCTGTCTACCCGCCCAAATGCCATTGCACACCAGTAGGCAGAGCCTTTGGTCTCAGCTGCCCCATCCTGCAATTCCCCATCCTTAACTAGCAGGAAGGAAAAGCTACAGGAAGTAGAAATTCTGGTCAAGAGGGAAAAGCCTGCCATGGGAGGTGGCTTGGAGCCCAGAAAGACCTGTGGTCCAGGGCCAGAGAAAACAGCAGTCTTGGGAAACTGCACTGTGTAAGCCTGAGGATGGTTCACTATCGCAATAAGTGTGTGTGTGTGTGTGTGTGTGTGTGTGTGCAAGCGTGTGTATGTGTATGCACAGGACTGCACTGGAGCTCCTGTGAGACACAGTCAGCTCTCTGTGTACACACGTTGCTCATCTGAGGATTCAACCAACCACAGATGGAAAATATTCCAAAACAAAATGCATCTACACTGAAAAGCTACAGAAATTTTTCCTCGTTATTCTCTAAATAATATGGTACAACAGCTATTTTCACAGTGTTTACATTATATTAGGTGTGATGAATAATCTAGAGATGGTTTAGAGTACAAGGGAGGATGTGCATAGGTTACATGTAAATACTATGTAATGTCATATGAGAGACTTGTTAGGTGCTGTCCAGTTGGATCTGACTCATTAGCGACCTACGTACAACAGGATGGAACATGGCCAAACACTCTACCACACACATGATCTTTCTGTGTTTGAGCCCATTGTTGCAGTCCCTACATTTCTTCTCATTTTGAGTCATACCACATCAGCAACTGGAGGTCCCAGGGGCTTTGCTCCATTCCCATCAAGGTCAACTCTACTTTGAGGAGGCAATGCTTCTCCAGTCATTTCTTGAATGCCTTCCAGCCTGTGGGGCTCATTTTCCAGCACTTTATTTGACAGTACTTCTCTGTTATTCATAGGATTTTCAATGGGTAATTGTTTTGGGAATGGTCTACCCCATCCTTTTCCCTAGTCTATCTTAGTCTGGAAGCTCAGCTGAAACCTGCCACCATTGGTGGCCCTACTGGTGTCTGAAATACCAGTGACACAGCTTTTGACATGACAGCAACACATAAGCCCCCATAGAATAAGCTAACAGATATGTGGGGAATAAAAGACTGGACATCAGCAAATTAAGTATCTGTGTGGGGTCCTGGAGCCAAGCCCCCTCAGATACCAAGAGATGACTGTGTATGTGCACGTATGTCTGTGCTTATTTCTGGGGTGGGGTGGAGATGTTTGTATCCATTTGTGTGTGGGTGTGTGTGGGTGTGTGTGTATGAGAGAGGGAGAGGGAGAGAGAGACAAGGGTGAGATAAATAGCATTGAGGAAAACTGTCAGTTAAACCTAATGCTATTAATAGATTTTTTTAAAAAAGCACTTGAAATAATGAGAAAAGAAATCCCTCTAAAACAATGTGAATGTGCAAAGCCACAGAATGGGTTCCAGTGGTAAAAACAGACTCCTAATTCATAGCCAACGGGCTCCACACCTGCCACATGCAGCCCCTTAGAGTCGTCCTAATGGACACATGAGTCTGCACTGGCTGTGGCACACAGTGAGGACTCAATGATGCTGGCCCTGAACATGCTGGTTGGCAGCCACAATCAATTGGGAGAAAAGGGCAAAGAGAACACATTGTCCCCTTCCACTTGGGTCTGAAGAAGGGAGATGTCCACTAAAATTTCATGCTCTGTCTCTCCACATCTCAAATTGACTGAGAAAACTTTCAGGAGCAAATTGCAGCCTGGTTCTTCTATGAGGGTTGCAGCAGGTGTTGCCAGAGGTCTTAGACACCCAGAAAAGCCCACCCAGCACAAATTGTGTGAAAGCCAAGGAACTCTGGAGTCGCTAGCAGAAGAAAACCTTCAGAGAGAAATACAGTTCTTAACAATTACTGCTAACTATGCTATGAACGGAAAAACACTCTTTCAATTACCCAGTGTCAGCTCTAATCCCCACTTATGAGCATTGGAAATAAAACTGCGCAATAATTACACAATCTGCAGGAAAATTGACAAATATATTCCCAATGCAAATGATTTATTGAGCCTGCCTGGCCACAGCCTGGCTTCCCTCATTAATGGAAACTGTAAAAATGGTGCCCCATGCTTTGATAATCACAGTGATTTCTTACAAACCACTGATTAGGCAATGGATGAGGCAAGCATCTTGGAAACTCTAAAATAGCTCTAATTCATTGGACATCTCCCCAAAATGATAGTCTCTCTGCCTAGGTGGCTGATTAAAGGATCGTATAATGGTATTTCAAAACGCCCTTTACAGTCAAGGTGAGGAGAGGATAAATGGCATACTGAGGGCATGTGGTAGAGTTGGATTGAAACACAAGTGCCCTGAGTTCCAGTCTTATCTATGATCCCCCATGGCCTTGCCTAGTAACAAAGTATAGTCAAGTGTGGGTGATTAGCCTTTATTACTTCCCACTTGAAAGCTAAGCCAATCAATATGCTATACTGTCACCAATAAGGTGATCATTTGGTAAATTAATGACCTAGATATTATAGAAATAGTAAAAAAGAAAAAAAAGATAAATTTTTCTCTTGGCCCTATGTGGATTGTTGTTGTTGTTAGGTCCCATCGAGTCGGTATCCGACTCATAGCGATCCTCTGTACAACAGGGGAAACACTATTGTCAGTGCTTCTCTGCTGTGCATAGGGTTTTCAATGGCAGACTGATTTTTGGGAGGGGGTTGCCAGGTCCTTCTCCCAAGCCTACAGCACCTGGTGTTCCCAGGCCATCTCCCATCCAGGTACTAACCAGGCCCGACCCTGCTTAGCTTCCGAGATCTGACGGAATTCATAGCAAATCTAATCCCCACAAAGATGAGTTTCCTGTATTATTCTGATATATTTTGTTTACTTTCTACCACATCACCTTGTAATATACAGCAAATTATAAACAAAGGGTCAGGGTTTGGCCACATTTTATATTTTTGTACCATCTGTCTAGCATAACATTTGCCTTATGTCTCTTAAGACTACAGGAATGTGGGA